>JARACY010000591.1:0-85657 GCA_029255725.1 Scrobipalpa atriplicella
AAGGCTACGCCACACACCAGGCCTCGTCTGATACAATATTTCCATTTCACGGTCATTTCGTAACATTTCAATAACCCCAGTGTTAACGAAGTGATGGTTTGTAAATAAGTAAATAAATAAACATGCGCATCAACAACAATGGTCATCATTTACATGATAGCGGGACTCTCAGATTGCGCAATCGGTTACATTTACTTGTACAAATATTTAAAGTAAAATTTCTCATACTCATATCCAATACAAAGCCGAGTGTCGTAAATAGATCGTGACCCTAACGGTTTGTTTTGCGTGCGCGTGCGCGTGTAAGATCATATGGGAATCGATTGTTTAGTGAAGTCATATCGTGTGATTGTTAACTGTACTCGTATCTATGAGATAGATGATAGACAGCAATGCAAGCTGCGGCTGGAACTGATACCAGTATCGTGTGGGCATGACCCTAATTATTACTACGTGGAATTCGGCCCTAACTGTACCAGATGCATGTGATCTACAAAATAAATAAAAAGAAGACTGAAGCTAGTATGTAAAACGAAAAGTGAGCTTCTAATACTCTGTCAGAGAAATAAATTACAATTAATGTTTTATCTGAGAAGGTTTTATTGCGAATCGAATCGTGCCACTTTTAATTAATTCATAATATTACGTAAAGAAGAAAGTAGCGCTTACGCAAGACTAATATTGAATTAGATGAAAAAGAATAATTGATTAAATTATTGAAAAGACATCCGCGTGGGAGTACCTAATAAAATGGAATGCGCATAAAATATTAGTATCAAAGACGCAAAAAGGATAATCTAACAACTTGATTTAATAGCGATGATCTCAACGGAATTATTCTTCGAATCATTAGGAATGCTATAAGCATAAACACATCTGACCTCTACTTGTACTACAAGATGAGATAATTAAATCACAGCGGTGTAAAGAAGAATAAAAATCACCGCGAATCACAAAACAGCAAATTAAATTTATATCCTGTAAAGTAGAATACGAATGAGACGTTCACTGCTCTGATAGAATGAGTTCCAAACACGAAAACGGTAGAAGTTTTTCTAATCAACCCTAAGAAAACATCGTGGAACACAAAGAGCAAATTTGTTTCAATGTCCGGACATCTGGTAGAAACTACTTTCAAATATTACAAATTAGTGTTGGTAGAGATAATAAAAACGATCGAATGAATCCCTAGCATGAAAACGGTGGAGAAGTTGTACAAGCAGCAACGGTCCAAAAGTTTATAGGCTCAAGGAGAGCATCTGTTGTGCACATGGCCCGATATCGGCGAGGCCGGAGCACTCAACGGGATAGAAGTCATTCGACCCAATGCCCAAGTAAAATAAGCACTGAACACCGCTTCACCTACCTACTTAAGCTGCATAAGGTAAGCCGGTCAAGGAACATAATAATGATACCCCAGTTTCACAGAATGTCACGTTTATCAAGAAAGCAGATCTGTTAATTTCAGATGGACGGTTAAAAATTTGGTGAGACACATGGATTTCGGAATTCGATCGTTCTCGTTGTCATGTCCCAATTAGCATAAACAAGCAATTTCTATACGGCAACAAGAGGGCAACTATTTTATAGAAATCCTAGTGAAACGGAACGGATCCATTTCGAATGAAATATGCGTTACTGATACTGTTGCTATCGAGCTGTATCGATAAATGTAGACAAGACAAATTTTACAGACGATGATTATAAACAAGCGAATAAACAGAATGGGCGGGGCGCATTGTTTGCGCTGCTTGTGTGCGCGTACGCATGCTAGAGCCGCACTTAATTTTGAGGGCACTGACGTGACCTCCGACCTCCATTCCTATCCTATTGTCATGCTAATGATAAAGACCAATCGCTGATCAACCGTGACGAAAGGTTATGCATGCATCGCGATTCATATCCGTTCACATAAATTAAAGAATGATTGATTGGAAGACTGAAAGTCTGTCTACTTTCCTTGCGTCACTGCCTTTGTTCCAAAAATAAGGCTATTAATTGTCAGATAAAGGACTTATCAGCTCACTAACCGTATAAAGAAGAGATAAGAGAGACCACCATAAATTAAGGACACCAGATAGAAAAATGTTTGACTCATGCCCACCGGTCGACGTTGTTATCTTATATTTTGTTGAGTCAAGATTGAGTCAAGACCACCGTGTGGTGTAAACCTCTAAGCAGAATAATGTTTATTATTTGAGTAACCCGAGCTTGATCCCAGGCTTATCCTGTTATATAAGATGGTGCTACCGTCGACACCGTTTCCTTGCTAGATACCGCGCGATTCCGTCTTGTAGAGCTTCCTTCCGTGCCGGTTATAAACTGTCTAAATACAGGATAAACCACTTATCTAAGGAAGTCTCTACCTATAGGCTGCGTTCCTGATTATGTCATTGAACTATGATCGTAAAGCGAACAATCGGAGGGCACACGTGGGTTGAAAGTTTTTAGTTGTTTGTCTCTGTTTATTTATAGGTTCAGGTTTTTATGTAAGGCTGTAAAAAATAAGTGATGTTCGAAACCGCCCACGTCCGAACGAGTTACATATTCATGTAATCGGTGTAGTAAATTGAGATTCGCCACTCCTGTCAAGGTCGTTCTGACGGTTGGTTTGACGGTTTTGGCAGTTGTGGTGACGCAACACCAGCCCAACGTGTTTTGCACCAAATTATTTCATTCATAAATCCAACAGGTTAAAAGGTTAAATACACCTGATTTTAAAGGCGCTTTAAGGCGACATAATATTCTAGAACAAACTGGTTTTATAATGCCTTAAAATACAAAAAAAACTACTAATTTAAAACCTCCAAAACTGACAATAGCGATATATCAAGCGCATTTTTTTTTCTTAATTAATTCAACTAGCATGAAAACACCAAGTACAACCACTTTCTGAAAGCGTTCAGTGAGCTTTGCATAATTGTCATGTCATTTCGCTATGTGCTTTGATTTATTGTAATGGAATCCGAAACCGGAATCCACTACAATGTTGGTCGTAGGACTGTGGCTAATCCATTCATTTCTACCAAGTTTCTACCTGATACTGGCCTACAAGTATCTAATACTAATGTTATAAATGCGAAAGTAACTTTATCTACGGTTTGTCGGTTGTCTTTGTCCATATCGGCCAAACGGATTTTATTTGGATATTGGATAAAATTTTGCAGGATGATAGGTAGCACCCTGGAGACGGTCATTGAGTACTTTTTACCTCGGATTAATAACTATTCTCATAAGAAAACTCATTTAGCTGCGGGTGAAACAGCGAGGCATAAAGCTAGTTTATAATATTTATGAACCGTTTCTAATGTGGTCTTATTAAACAAATGTTCTAGTTGCGACACAACGCAATGTCTTTCGCTCATTGAAGGACACAACTTGTTTGATAAAGTGGTTGTAATGTTGTCTCACATCATACTACAAACAATGGTTTAGCAATTAACAAAATGTCGTCGAATTAATTAAGAAAAAAAAATGCGCTTGATATATCGCTATTGTCAGTTTTGGAGGTTTTAAATTAGTAGTTTTTTTTTGTATTTTAAGGCATTATAAAACCAGTTGTTCTAGAATATTATGTCGCCTTAAAGCGCCTTTAAAATCAGGTGTATTTAACCTTTTAACCTGTTGGATTTATGAATGAAATAATTTGGTGCAAAACACGTTGGGCTGGTGTTGCGTCACCACAACTGCCAAAACCGTCAAACCAACCGTCAGAACGACCTTGACAGGAGTGGCGAATCTCAATTTACTACAACCGATTACATGAATATGTAACTCGTTCGGACGTGGGCGGTTTCGAACATCACTTATTTTTTACAGCCTTACATAAAAACCTGAACCTATAAATAAACAGAGACAAACAACTAAAAACTTTCAACCCACGTGCCCTCCGATTGTTCGCTTTACGATCATAGTTCAATGACATAATCAGGAACGCAGCCTATAGGTAGAGACTTCCTTAGATAAGTGGTTTATCCTGTATTTAGACAGTTTATAACCGGCACGGAAGGAAGCTCTACAAGACGGAATCGCGCGGTATCTAGCAAGGAAACGGTGTCGACGGTAGCACCATCTTATATAACAGGATAAGCCTGGGATCAAGCTCGGGTTACTCAAATAATAAACATTATTCTGCTTAGAGGTTTACACCCACACGGTGGTCTTGACTCAATCTTGACTCAACAAAATATAAGATAACAACGTCGACCGGTGGGCATGAGTCAAACATTTTTCTATCTGGTGTCCTTAATTTATGGTGGTCTCTCTTATCTCTTCTTTATACGGTTAGTGAGCTGATAAGTCCTTTATCTGACAATTAATAGCCTTATTTTTGGAACAAAGGCAGTGACGCAAGGAAAGTAGACAGACTTTCAGTCTTCCAATCAATCATTCTTTAATTTATGTGAACGGATATGAATCGCGATGCATGCATAACCTTTCGTCACGGTTGATCAGCGATTGGTCTTTATCATTAGCATGACAATAGGATAGGAATGGAGGTCGGAGGTCACGTCAGTGGCCCTCAAAATTAAGTGCGGCTCTAGCATGCGTACGCGCACACAAGCAGCGCAAACAATGCGCCCCGCCCATTCTGTTTATTCGCTTGTTTATAATCATCGTCTGTAAAATTTGTCTTGTCTACATTTATCGATACAGCTCGATAGCAACAGTATCAGTAACGCATATTTCATTCGAAATGGATCCGTTCCGTTTCACTAGGATTTCTATAAAATAGTTGCCCTCTTGTTGCCGTATAGAAATTGCTTGTTTATGCTAATTGGGACATGACAACGAGAACGATCGAATTCCGAAATCCATGTGTCTCACCAAATTTTTAACCGTCCATCTGAAATTAACAGATCTGCTTTCTTGATAAACGTGACATTCTGTGAAACTGGGGTATCATTATTATGTTCCTTGACCGGCTTACCTTATGCAGCTTAAGTAGGTAGGTGAAGCGGTGTTCAGTGCTTATTTTACTTGGGCATTGGGTCGAATGACTTCTATCCCGTTGAGTGCTCCGGCCTCGCCGATATCGGGCCATGTGCACAACAGATGCTCTCCTTGAGCCTATAAACTTTTGGACCGTTGCTGCTTGTACAACTTCTCCACCGTTTTCATGCTAGGGATTCATTCGATCGTTTTTATTATCTCTACCAACACTAATTTGTAATATTTGAAAGTAGTTTCTACCAGATGTCCGGACATTAAACAAATTTGCTCTTTGTGTTCCACGATGTTTTCTTAGGGTTGATTAGAAAAACTTCTACCGTTTTCGTGTTTGGAACTCATTCTATCAGAGCAGTGAACGTCTCATTCGTATTCTACTTTACAGGATATAAATTTAATTTGCTGTTTTGTGATTCGCGGTGATTTTTATTCTTCTTTACACCGCTGTGATTTAATTATCTCATCTTGTAGTACAAGTAGAGGTCAGATGTGTTTATGCTTATAGCATTCCTAATGATTCGAAGAATAATTCCGTTGAGATCATCGCTATTAAATCAAGTTGTTAGATTATCCTTTTTGCGTCTTTGATACTAATATTTTATGCGCATTCCATTTTATTAGGTACTCCCACGCGGATGTCTTTTCAATAATTTAATCAATTATTCTTTTTCATCTAATTCAATATTAGTCTTGCGTAAGCGCTACTTTCTTCTTTACGTAATATTATGAATTAATTAAAAGTGGCACGATTCGATTCGCAATAAAACCTTCTCAGATAAAACATTAATTGTAATTTATTTCTCTGACAGAGTATTAGAAGCTCACTTTTCGTTTTACATACTAGCTTCAGTCTTCTTTTTATTTATTTTGTAGATCACATGCATCTGGTACAGTTAGGGCCGAATTCCACGTAGTAATAATTAGGGTCATGCCCACACGATACTGGTATCAGTTCCAGCCGCAGCTTGCATTGCTGTCTATCATCTATCTCATAGATACGAGTACAACTAAAACTAATCGTATTCCTATGAGATAGATGATAGACAGCAAGCAAGCTGCGGCTGCGCAAAACAGAAGATCGTTGTGGGCATGACCCTAATTATTACTACGTGGAATTCGGCTACTGTACAGATAGATATGTGAAATTTTACTTTAAATATTTGTACAAGTAAATGTAACCGATTGCGCAATCTGAGAGTCCCGCTATCATGTAAATGATGACCATTGTTGTTGATGCGCATGTTTATTTATTTACTTATTTACAAACCATCACTTCGTTAACACTGGGGTTATTGAAATGTTACGAAATGACCGTGAAATGGAAATATTGTATCAGAAGTGGTGTAGTGGCCTGCAGTGCTGTGGCCTCGTGAGCAAGTAAAGGCTACGCACAACAGGTCGTTGATACTGCGCGCAAGCGCAAGCCCTTAGCACGAGAGAGACCGATATACAAACATTACTTCCATCTTTCTCTTTCAACCAGCGATGCTCAAATTTTATTTCGGCTAACTGCATCATTCGCGGTTATTAAGCATATTGGAGGTGCAATTTGTGTGTTTTAATTAACTCTAACGACCACGAATTAGATTTGTAATGGAGATATTTTTTATGTTTCTCCTTTTATGAAGCGTACGTACGAGAGATTTTTACAACCAATCATAATTGTGCAATTTGTGGTTTGTAAAATACCCAAATAGCATAAAAAATTCGCTCCGTTTAGTTAAAAGTAAAGCAGCATAAAGTAATCGCTGTGATCTGAAAGTTTGAGGACTTTGGTTCCAGGAGTGTTCCCGGTTCCCCCTCAAGACGTTCGGTGGTCGATCGACTCTCGCGATCCCCCACATAATTTATAGCTTAACCCGTCGTACATACAACCTTTCATTGTTTGAGCAACAACGCCCGCAGTAGCGCCGGCTATGAATAAACAAAATTACGTCAAATTGCTCTTTTTCTCTCACGAACTCTTGGGCGCCATCAAGAATAATTTGTTCCAAAAATTTAATAGTTTATGATTACTTGATTAGAGGTTCATTATCGTACAATATTTTTTGTTTCGAATATTGTTAAATATTATTATCATGAGTTCAAGAAAATTGTACCTGGAAGCTAAATTCTCATTGTTTCAACAATCGATCAAGCGCGTCTTTTGGTTTTCCTGTCTATAAATAATGATGCTCATCTTTTTTGCTAACAATAACAAGTATACTCTAACAAGGGCAATTTCCGACGACAGAGAGACAATGATTTCAAGAGCACATTTTATATTTAAACTTGTTAGTAATACAAAATAATTACCTACGTGTATCAAAGAGAACACATGCTATTCTCGACGCATCAGTTATTTTGTCGTCATATCATAAAATTAGGGTCGTGTACATTCAGGAAAAGGCAGACATTCCCTACGGCTACAATACAGGGTGAAACAGAAAGGGCATATGCACCCGAAAGGATGTAATTCTGCCCATGTAACTGAAAAACTTTCCCTAAGGAACATAGATCGAAAACCGAAAAAAAAACCTCCCATACTAAATGTGCTATCAACAAACACATTTTGTTTGGGAAGACTAAAAAAAATTTCTTTTTTTGACCTATGTTCCTTGGGGAAAGTTGTTCAGTTTCATGGGCAGATTCACATCCTTTCGGGTGCATATACCTTTTCTGTTACACGTTGTATATCCACCATCGATGAAAAGATATTGCCAAGAACGACGCATGCGTTGACCCGTACCGCGGCCGAGCTATTGTTGTTCTGGATGAATTATGCAGTCGGCGTAACTGCGTTTATGTCGGCGTAAAAGACTCATCTACTGTAAGACCAAGTCTGAGTACAGAATAGCTTATAGTAAGGGTTCAATGTCAATGACACTAATCATTGTTAGCGTAAATAGGAACACGCATGGTACGTCTTTCTTTCGAAATAATATAAAAATACGTGATTTGAGGATGACAAACCTGACAAGATGAATTTTTCTTCAGCTTTGCTTCATTCTTGCGATGTTTTGGTTCTTTGAAGTTCTCTCTGAAGTTCTTTGCCTCGGAAGTGTAGTTTACCTATTTTAAAGGGTTTCCGACTGTTAAAACATTATAAATGGAGTGCAATTTGTGGAAACTGCTAACTGTTACATGGAATTAAAACCGTTAGTTTGTTTTAAACAAAAAAATATAGTGCGTAATATTAAATGACAAAGTGAAATTATGTTTGGGACCCTAGCAGCAACATAGCAATAATAATTGGCCGACACAACGAACACCGGATGCGTACTGTTTCTACATTATTACCAACGAGCCTACACGTTTAATGGATACCATTTCCATACAGTAATAACTATATATTGCAATAAAAACATCTATTCATACGGCTATAAATATTGACATAAAATAAATGCATTGGCTATCTACTACACTTCCCCTTCGACAGAGTCCATTACTATTTAACGATGGGAAATGCCTAATCCGTCGACGGCTGCAATTGGGATTCCGAAAGTTATAAAGGGAGTTGACTAAAATTAAAGACCCTCCGGTAGTCCTAAAGTTCCAAAGGAATCAATAAATAAAAGAGAATTACTCGTATCGCCTTTTTAACTTACGTAATGCAATCTTTACCATCGTCTTATAATGGCGGTTACTTAGAAACCTTAAACCTGTAGTACTCACTGTCAATGTCTTCCATTACATCCTACAATACATTATTACCGCAAGTAACTACCATGTCTCGAATACGCAAGTCACTAGAGCTGTATTTTACAATTTTGCGCTTTCCAGATAATAGAGCGAAGAGAATATGGAATAAACTGTGTGTGTAAAGTGCTGTGTTGAAACGTTGTTACAATATCTCAGTCAACAATGGTATAAGAAAATCCAGTGACTACACTAAACATGGCAGTGACTACGTCGCCAGGATACCATGGATCTCCCATCCATGATGGATTCGCTACAATCCGGGCCCCTAGAAGCAGAATCAAAATAAGAAACCTAGTTGAACCAAATAATCAAATCGCCAACCTACCTCAGAGACATTCGGAATATTTCACAATACAAAGAGCTCCACAGAACAATTTCTTAGACAGTTGTGGAGTACAGTACGTAACTAGAAATTCCACAAGCACCTTAAACTCTGATAAATCATCCCGACTCAGTTTTACAGAGCCCATTTACGCCAAAGTATCTCCACCGCCGTCTACTTGCAATTCTCCGGTGAAACATGTGAATGGTCGGCAAGAAGCTCATTATGATTCAATAGACACGAAGCCCCGCAGACGCTTAAAGAGCTTGGAGCTCGGGAGGGAACAGGATGTAAAGTCGGGAGAAAAACTGGCGGTTGCGAACTTGAGTAACGGGGATCGACAATTGTATGAGCAGCACGTCGCCGGCATCCAGGACGGCGCGGAACAACATTCCGTGCGCACAGACGGCACCGGCTCGACCGTCAGCTATAGAAGGAGCCACAGCGATCGAGATAATTGCTCAGAATCCTCGTCGTATCTCACCGACAACGACCGCCCTATTTCCAGCTATAGCGACAATTCCACTTTACCGTCCACTGACACGGAAGACGTATTAAAAGATCTGCCCAACAAGTCCAAGTTTAATAGGTCTCCGCAGAAATACGCCACATTGAACTTACGCAGACCGAAGTTCATAGATTTAAAGCCTCCTAGCGTCAAAGACAACCCGTTTTATGGTAGCTTGCAGCGCAACAGAATAGGCTATCATTCCGAGCCAAATACGCCGCTCACTGGTGATAACATGAGTTTAAGCGAGGAACCCACTATCCTTAGTGAAGTGCAGCAGATACCTCGCATGGCTCTACAAAATAATAGGAACGGTTTCAAACGATCCGTAAGCGAAACAAACGGGTTTACGAAAAGACTTAACTACCGCCATTCGTTCAGTGCGGATTACAGGCCACAGATGAATATCAAAAAGCCTCATAAGTGTTGTGAGTGTGTAACTGGCATACCAGCTGATGAAGAAAGTGATCAAAATCCGTCTCGGCCGTCATCTCGAACTTTAGGCACACTTTATGAATCACCAGATCCTAAAGTTGGCTGCCAAACAATTCTCCGATCGAAGCCGCCGGTGCCTTGGTGGGAGCTGGCCATGAAGAAATCACGTTATAAAAGCTGTCCTATCTTGGAAGAGGTGAGTAGCTTTTCTCATTAAGACTCAATTTTCTTTTCACCAACGTGTTTTATCGTTTAATGCGTTCAGTAATGACTACAGACTTGCTTCATCATCGTCCCACTCACATTCGACTATCGTCGGATTGTTTGGAGATATTATCAACTATGACACATCATTACAGAAGCAAAACCGTTCGTTACCTTAAAGGTAACAATCAACTTTTTGTACGTGAAAGCTTTTTATATCTAAACACTTGTTGTTATATTGTTCACATGATATCTTCACGAATGAATCACTTTCCCATTACTGTTAATTATTGTTTTAAGGTGTGGCATGTATTCGTTCGCTCGTGTAAGTTTGTGCATTGCAATGAGTCCATAAAATGTATTAAATAGAGGTTGGGGTGGAATATTAATGAGTGACGTGGCGTGTTCAGTTCACCTGACGCTCTGAAGGGCGGGGTATAAACATCAGTGTTCCCCCATCGCTACGATACTGAGGAAACATGGCTTTTGTTTGATTCGTTTCCACGCCACTGTCAATGGGTTTCCGGCGTCGTCAACCATCCGCGCAATATTCCAATAAAAACACGAATTTTGGTAGAATATCAGTTGCTATCTCCACATTTTATCTTAATCTAAAATCTTGTAAGTTGATTAGATTTGCTTTCAAATTATTACATCGTTCTAACGATAACAGGTGTACGAATCTAATATAGCATACGAACAAATAGAATCATTATATAACGTAGTGAACTCATAAAAAAAGTTTTACCTGCCAGCCATCCAAAAAAGGTGCTGGTCAGGTGCTGACTTAATCGGAGCCCAACCATTCCCATTCACCGATTTCACGATATAAAATATGGTTCCCACGCTCATGATGTTAAATGGTCACATTTTCTATAGATAACCTTTGTTATCATTTTTACCGCCTTAACTGCGTCGCGTTTTGAATTTAAAATGAGTCGTGTCATTGGTCGTCTCTACCAAATGACGGAGCTCTACTAGTATTATAATATAATCTGCCGTTGAAAAAGCCACTGAGATACGCTTTCTATTCATCTTATTGATTTCATAAAATAACGCATTATCATTTATTTCATTATGTAAATAAAATGGCCGTACAATGCTTCTACCAGTACATTAATACCATGTTGTATTTCTTATATAGTTCCAATAACATAAACTTGTCTATTAGCGCTGAATAGCTGGTCGGAACGACCACGCTATCGAGTATTATTCGCCTTACATCTCTCTATGATTGTGGCATTGTTTGCACAGCCTATTTGGTCTGGGCCATATTTCATGACAAGGCGAGTGTGGGCGGCTAGATCTGGCCACCATTGTTACTGCCACAAGGGACACCTTTGAACTTGGGATCTACTTGGTGCCCTTTGCAACCTTTGGAAAGCTGGTCGAACTAAAACAAAGGTTTACCTTTGACTCGATCTTGTACTCCAAGGCATTTTCTCCGCAATGTACAAGTTTGGTTGAAATATTCCGATGTGGCTAGCAGTTGTTCAAATTCGAAGTACTTGCGTTTTTGTCATATGGTAAACTATAATTGCTGTGGTCTATTGAGCAAGGGCGTGCCATGACAATCTTTGTTTATTGGAAAGGGGCGAGATGATTAGTACGACGGCAACTAGCCTCTACGGCCTTGTAGCTCATTAGCGCTAGCCAGCTCACTTGGCAGGTTGTAAGAGGGATCGGACGTGAGATAACTATCGTTAGGGCCGCGACGGTTAGTCTGTAAGCTCCGTGCTATGGTGGTGGCTAGGGCTAGTGCAGGCTAGTGACTAGTGGCCAATGACCAGCGACCAGCCACCTACCACGACACACTTTCCCACCGCATCCGCATTACTCTCGTAGGGCCACTTTGAACACTATTTATTGTTTTCAGCTCACTCTCGATGCTCTTGTGATCTTTTTATGATCGTCGTAAAATTTACATTGAGTGTATAAAACATGCTTTAAATTAAATAAATTTGCATCAGTTGTGAAATGAGCTTTCTATCGTTAATGGATTATAAATTTCCTTTATGCGCAATGATCGAGTTTAAATTGTCAATGATCGTGCACTCAGATTATGTCACCATCAAATAAGGAAGAGTGCACTTGAACAAATCTTTCTCGTTGAGAATATTGGAACAATCCTTCGTAAACTGCAGCAGTGGGTCGACGAGTGGGCTCTAAATAAATATGAAGGACAAACATGCATGTGTAACACCAAACACCCACTAGACACATTTTTTTCTTGTATTATGTATCAACACGAACGTGTTTGTGTCAAAAACATTGGAATTATGACAAACTTTTAACATTAATTCCTAAATTACTATCTTTCTCTCATCCGATAACAATAACCATTTCTCTTCCGATTTAGAGGAAACAGCTTTTTATGATGTCACATTTTATTTATCTCTTTTATAACTGTGGCTTTCAATAAAACGAGAGCTGTTCCTGTCATAAATATTAATTGGTACAGAGATGTTGCAGTAAAGTCGGAAACAGCTCGTAGATGCATCCAATTGGTGCAAATTGGTATTTGCCTGTTATTTGCTGGAGCACAATTGGGACATAATGCCTGGTCTGATGCCCTGAACAATATTATTCTGATAAAGAATAATATTCTCACACGTGTTTTGTTATTACTGGTGCATGTTGCATGCCTTCCGTAGAAGCTCGGGGCAACGAACTCCCAATGTGCTGTAACGTATTAGTTAATTGCTCAACTAATTTTTTATCATCCTTGTTTTCCAATCCGGATAGATTGGTTTACGATCGTACCGGTGCTAAATGACCACCTGAATGTAAAAGGATTAAAGCGGCGGCGCTTGTTGGAACTATAAAATAGTTGTCATTTGAGTTTTTGAAGCGCGGCTGCGTGTACAGCTGTTGATAAATAATTAGTTTTAGCCACCTGTCCGAATAACTCATTTCAGCTGGGGTTCCGCAGAAAAACATCGATGTTATTATGGATTACAGTCATCTGTGTGGTCGGTAACGACTCCCACGCTAAATGCTCTAAGTAGAGCTTCGAGTGAAGTGTTTTCTTCCATCGGATTTCCTTTGATTTATGGCCATTGGACACGGAAGTTTGTTTACAACTTTAATTAGTTTTAACTTTATAAACAATCTGTCAGTATAAGCGTCAATCAAGATATATATATATATAGAGCCAATTCCGGGATACAGCCATAATTTGTAGTTATGTCAGGAACTAAGTCAGACAATCATATAACTGTAAAATTATGGTCCGTTCGGAACAGAAAAATATTTAAAAAAGTAAAAACGCTAGGAACTTTAATTTCATTCATATCAGCTGGATAACCTATTTTATCTCTCGAACAACCTGTTCCTAAGCCTTTGTCCTTATACATTGGCACGAGCGCAAGGTGTCCCTAGAGATCTATCAATAGTGATCAATACAATCGGTCACCGTAATTGGTTGAGCTACATGCGCAAAGGCAGGTGAAGTAGCCTTAGACAAGGGATAATCTTTAATTTATAGAGCAGCTTAATATTGCTCAAGGCGATTTAAGTAGCGTATACTGATACTGACCGCAAAATCCGGGGTTACACAGGTCTGATATTTTCTGTAAAATAATAATATGTTTTTATGTAGCTCTACCTGTACCTACCATACTAAGTTGAGGTATCGTCAGTAATCTCATCACCAAAATAGTGTTCAGTCTGATATTTGAGGAATGCGTTTCAATTTTATAGTTTACCATTTTGTGGTAGAGATTACTTCCGCCACAGAACTAATCGCAAAAATTGTTAACTGCTCAGTCATTCACCGATCACGGCGGTGAAACCTGGTGACAAACCTGTGAAGACAATTTCCCGTGCTTGTCACTTACCATGGCACGCGCACAAGGGGATCTATCAATGTGGTCCGAAGCCGTAATTGGTTATACTATTTGCTCGTGCGCAGGTGAAACGTCTTATTAAAAAGGCGATACGAGTAATTCTCTTTTATTTATTGATTCCTTTGGAACTTTAGGACTACCGGAGGGTCTTTAATTTTAGTCAACTCCCTTTATAACTTTCGGAATCCCAATTGCAGCCGTCGACGGATTAGGCATTTCCCATCGTTAAATAGTAATGGACTCTGTCGAAGGGGAAGTGTAGTAGATAGCCAATGCATTTATTATTAGGGAGGTACACCACATTTAATGTCTTTAGTCATAAATTAACATGAGGCGATCGGGTAAAGAATATGCTTTACAGTATTCGACAGCATGTGTGTAACTGTGTAGGTATATTCGCTTATATCGAAACTCAGAGATGGATGTTCCAATCAATAAATCAATCACAAGCACATTATACCAATGTTCTTGTCTTGCCAATACTTGTTTCTTCATAGTTCATCTATCCATCAAAATAACTAGAAATATGGCGTAAACATAATGAAGCAGTAAAAAATACAATTTACCTCTCGAGTGCGTCTTTCGTAAACCACAATAATGACGTCACGAAGGTAACAAAGAACGAAGTTGTTTGCGGTCGCGGTTAGCTTTACTGAATGTATATGAAGCTCGCGTAGTATTCAGTTATTCCCTTTAATATTCCTCGCGTCAAGCAGAAGGCATAAATCGCTCCTCGGTTAGCCAAATGATGGCTCGTTTGCTGTTCGCTTTGTCCTTATTCAATTTAGAGTAGTTCTCTTCGAGCCAAGGAAGTTCTTTGTGGTTGTTGTCAGGTTATTCTATGAGTGTTACTATCGTTGTTGTATAAACGGAAATTTAAATCAGACAAGTACTATCATTGGAAAATGTTTTAATTACTACCTACATCAATTTGTGATTTCTCATACTTGCTGCCCGCTGAAATGAATCTTTGGCTGATAGTTTTAAGCTTGGACATGGCTTGGGGTCGTTACCCTTGTTTTTAATTTTGCTGAGTGCGCTCCTCACTCCTGTGACGTGGCAAACAAAGGGTCCTGTCCACTGCCAGCACACCCACGTCCGCCATTACCGGCCTATAAACCAATTTATTTCGATGACTCACTTTCTCCATTAATAAAATGTTTACAGGCGGTATTTCAAATATAGTGCTAAGCTAACTAAAGCCAATTTCTATTGAAGAAACTCAGTCAAGTGAAAGTTTTGGCATTTGCACATATGAGGTTTTATGAATGCTTAATAGTTGCATGCATGTTCGACTGCATAAACTAACTGTATCATAATTTGTTGACCTATGACTGTTATATGTGATGTAATTTCCTGTGTCTACTTTCATAGGTTGCATAGCATTAATTTTAAGTACAAGTTGTCAGAGAAATAACGCAAAATCTCTTGTTTCATAGCATTAGGGATTTAGTACTTATTTTTTTAATAATACTTAAAGCTATTTACTTTTGTCAAACGTAAGGGGTTTTAGCATTTTTATGTTGCTTAAAACTTTTGTCAAATGTGTGAAAACAGTCGTTAACGTTCATCAACGTTACAAAACGGTTTAACGCTTGTACATTTTGTAGACGACACAAACATGACAGACAACTTACAACCGTCCTCCGTAGAACGGCTTGCCTTGAAGCTACGAAAACGACGGAAAATTATAGTCTAATGATTAACGGTAAAACAGTGACGCAAGCAATTATTCCAGAGGAGTATTGCAACCGGTTTTCAAATCGAGAGCAGTTTGAATCATTACCGCGCTATGTTGAACGGGACACACAATCTCACCCTGCAACCAACCTATTAAGGTGTTATAGCGAGATCTGTGTCAACCTGTGGTCATCTCTCATTACTGGTACTAATCTAGTCTTTCCGCCCAACGCATTCATCAGAATAATGCTCTTTTTGTGGAAGAGAAATAGCTCTTCTCGGTCTTGAATATTTGTTAAAGATTTCTCTTATTAATTTCACGAGGTTGATAATTTTGAACGTAAGTCCCTACTTGAATTTGATTGTTTCTTTTTGGTTTATTCGCTACACTTCCTCTGGCTGATATATGTGCATTTGTATTTATATTTTTTAAATATACCTACCGTCTTCGCTTTGGTGCAATAATAAAAGATGATCAGATCAGATACTTCACTAATTTTATAGTAATAGCTGTAAATCGCCTTATTTCAGGTATAAACTTTATAAAGTACCTACTATTTCCACTATTCATTAACATGCACCTGTATTCTCCATCTATTCCTCATAAATACGTCTGAAATACGTCTGTTTGCTTTGGTTACGATAGTAATGAAATTTATTTATACAGGTAGTGCTATTGTTTTCAATTAAGGTGGGATTTAGATTCAATTGGAATCTCCGTTTATGTACAGAGAAATCGCTTACCAACAAGTTTCTATCTATTCCGACTAACTATATAAATTTTCTCCTATAAGTATATCGTAAAACTACGAATTTAATATATTATGAGGTGTTAAATGTAACTACCTAATTTATGTAGGTATATGTAATGAAACTTGATCCCTACGGGCACGCGACTTTCCATTTCAATAATGGTTATTATAAAATAGCCTTATAAAATTGCTTTCAAAATCGTTAATCGTATCGAATTAGAAGCTTTTCAACTGGAAATTATTTAGTTTTCCCAAGGTGCAAATATGATTTTATAAAGTAAAACAAACAAAATTAAAAACTGATAGAAAATACTGATGAGTTGAAATGAAGGCGATACAGTGGTCAACAAACGACGAACTGATGCGTGTCTTTTTCTCTCACATTCATCACAAAGGCCACGGAGCCTTTCACGCTGATAAAAAACAATCATTCCTCTTTTCAATTTCCAAAGGGCTGACAATGACGTTTCCATTATTTTATAATATTTTTACATAATAACATCACATCTAATTTATGTATGATTTGTTTCAGGCTCACGTGGTGTCCGCCTTTGAACAAAGTTTATCGAACATGACCCAGAGGCTTCAGCAGCTCACGGCTACAGCAGAAAGAAAGGTACAAACTTCATACTTTTTCAGGTAGAGCAGCATTGGCGCCAAAAATCAAGGAAGAATTTCGAATTTTGCTCATTGAAGAGAAAAATTATAATGTTTCCTACATTATCATTTACTACTCCTACATTATCACATACAGCTCCTCCTCTAAAAATAGATGATATTTTTCAAAATTCATGTACCTTTTCTATTACTTCTAAAAATATACTTAGATGTGTCTCAATAGTCTTGCCATTTCGTATTCGCAGTTTATGTTATGACAGACAACACAAAGCAAGAACATAAAATACTCACTCAACCAGTTCACATCCGCGTAAACTTAAACTTATTACGGGTTTAGAAGTAACCTACGTCTAACTTTTTGTATTCATTATCATTACACTGGTAACATCTGACTGAGCGTAAGACTTAACCTGTTTCGACGGATACAACCGTTTTATTTGCTCTACCTTTCTGAGCGCATCACCTCTAAATGCTTTCATTCATTCAATGTTATTTTGGTTTCCACTTTGTGGTCAATGAAACGTAGGAGCTCTTATTTATTGACCACTAATAATTCTTAAAAATATATGAAGAAAAATTACCACTAAAAGGAACCCTTCTGGTGATTTTGAGTAATATTTGTCAAAAATTTTGACAAAAAAATTGTCAAAATTTCCACTTCGATATTCTTTATCATCATGGAATTTTCGAAACGGTGCGCTGGATGCTTTGAACCTAAACGCTCTCTACTTTATTCTTCATCTTCTGCCGTGTCGATGGTTCAAACTAATTTTGACCCGTACTCTGCTCCGGTAACAACATTATTCATAACATCGTATAGATCTTGTGGAGTGCAGTTATTGGGACACAGTCAACATTCCATTAGATGCGGCATTGTCTGCCAGATCCGCATTCATATGAGTTGCTACTTCATGGTACTAGCTGACCCAACTTTGTAAGCGTATTAACCAAGATCACCTTGTCCACAGGATTCAGAACTGACAGAGCTGCGGCAGACCATCGAGCTACTCCGCAAGCAGTCAATCCAGGCTGGCCTCACCACCGCGCATATGCAGTCTATGGGCATTCGGGCCGATGGCGTCAACATGACTGGACAGGTAAATAATATATCAAGAATTTATTCGTTTTTCTTACCATAAATTTCATAAATTAGAAATATAAATGTGAATATCACACTACAAATTCGAACCGAATATTGAAGTCACGATACAGCATAATGACTACTGAAAGTGTTTATGCGAATGATTGAAAGTGAATAAAACATGTCACATTAGACATATTTTGTCTGTAAGTTTACAAACATATCGGCTTATCTTAGCCTTGAAGATGATACCTTGCAAGTCATTAAAATAAGGAAAATGTGTGGTTTAATAGCGCGTAACCTCTAATAGTAATTGTGCGTTTACGAGATACTTATACGAGGATCTAACTCTCAACATTGTAAAAGATACTTATATTTTGAGGCCACACACATCACGCTTTTAGTTATTAA
This sequence comes from Scrobipalpa atriplicella, assembly GCA_029255725.1. Lineage (NCBI taxonomy): Eukaryota > Metazoa > Arthropoda > Insecta > Lepidoptera > Gelechiidae > Scrobipalpa > Scrobipalpa atriplicella. Next base: position 18,491 of record JARACY010000591.1, read on the forward strand.
CATGGGTGGTCGGTCGGGCTAGTTTCCTACTTGCTAAATATAGTAATTCCCGGTAAAATGTACAGAATTGGCCATATATCGGTCAACCGGCCCTCTTCTAGTTCTATAAAGATGTTTATAAGGGGTGGTATAAAACAACTGACATTGAAGAAAAGTTCAGGCTGTTAGAATTCCATCCTACGGGACACGAATATAAAAAGTAGATGTCTTGTCTAGGCTTCAAGTTGATCTACATTGCGAGATATTAGCTTAAAAAAACCTGATATTTTAATGCTAAACAGTAAATATACATGAGATTATTGAGAGTATTGAGAAAGTCTCTATAAAACTGAGAATCATTCATCTTTATATCCTCTATTTGTAAAGGACATCTTTACAAGCGATGGCTTGTCACCATCAAGCCTAGATCACGCTGGGCGATAATAACTTCTTCAACTCGAAGCCAGATCTGATACTAACAAATAAGGCGACGGCCGCAAGATCCAGTTGTATTTGCATTAAATTGATCATCAATAGCGCTGTCCCCGTTCGGCGACTCGTTGGGAATCAATAAGTGACATGGAGTACCCACTTCGGCTTTTCTATGTCATCCTCTGTATTTCAATGTAGAAAGCTGACTCAAGAAAGCTGGTCTTTTAGACGTGATTACTGCATCCGATTTGGTTTTATTTTACAGTCATTTTATTACCCCTGCAATGTTTTACTGATACTAGTGAGGTTTTCAAGAATAATAACCGCCTTCGCATTCGTAATAATTACGCCTACATGCGTTGTAATTGAAACAATTAAAATCCCAAAACAAGAAACGTAATTAAAAACGGAGACAATTAAGTAGCAAACCTTTTAAGAATGTAACATCCGCTGTGCGAAGGCTACAGAAATCTGAATGAATATTGTCAGTGAATCGCAATGTAATTTACAGTATTTTTTGTAGTTTTAATTGTTGCCTTTTATTGTAACGACCCATTCCACCTTGGTCTTGGTCTATTTGGATAGCTTAACAGGTGTGCAGATGAAAGTTATAATTAAAACCACATCTGATCGGTATGTCTAGAATCTTGATAGTTAGTCAGATATCTACTACGTAATAGTCTGCCGTCTATTTCAAAACATGACAAACAAAATCAGAAATAAGCTCATCCATTAGGTTAGAGTAGTACAAAAAGCGTCTAGGGCCTAGACTCTAGTGGCAGCTCATCGCAGTCTTTCTACTCAATTTGACAGTACGCTACGCTCAGAAATAAGCAACTGATGACGGTTTATTAGGTTTTATAGCTCCCAGCCCAGCACATAAGTCAACGAACCAACAACTTATCCTGTATTTCCTTTGCAGCAAGAGCCAAGCGCGCAGGCGCCTCAAGGTTCTCCTCAAAGGAACGCTCAAGCGGGCAACGGCGCGATCACGAGGCATCTCTCAACTGACAGCGTATCCAGTATCAACAGTCTTAGCAGTGGTTCTTCAGCTCACCACGACAAGAAACACAAAAAGAAGGGATGGGTAAGTAAATAAGTCCTATTTATTCTCAGTGACGGCGGCGAATTATATAGGAATTCAGTTATCTGCACAGATCTTGTCCATAGCTGCCCAATTGTTTGCGCAATAGGTACAATCGTGCACTCTCTATTCTAACCTCTTCAAAAGCAAAATGGTAGTGGTCAACGACACAATCATAGTAGTATAATATTTCATAATCAGCTACATAGAAAGAGCTCGTTTTGTTTTTTAAACGAAACAACTCTAACACGCCTTAAATCATGATATATGTGACAGTTGCAGCGTGGTTGCATTGCAGCCATTAGCTTAATGTTGGTTCCATTTGCTAATAACCTGGATTAAATTTTCAATTTGAAAATCCTCTTTAGCTCACACGATTGTACTTTGCTGATAATATCATGTAGGTTCATAAAATGTTTAGTATTCTACAAGTGCTTTTCAACTGACCAACACATATCTTACCAATATATTGCGCGGTTTATTACGCACTGAAACTATCTATAATCCTTAAATTTATAATTATATGTGGTCGTTAAATATTGCGAATACAATAAAATACTGAGATGCATTTTATAGCCATGACCATTATAACGAATTTACAGCGCGACCGTACGTATCACAGTTATTGTTAAACGTTTAAACTAAACCATGACGAAGACTAATGTTTTCTCCAAAAATCATACTTTTAATCGCTACTCGCTCGCCTTTCCTAATCTTTTCGTGTATTCACAGCTACGTTCATCGTTCACCAAAGCGTTTTCCCGGAACGCCAAGATCTCCAAAACTGCAAAGCACGCGTCGCTCGGTCAGCTGTCTTCACAGGAAAGTTCCTCTGGATCGCATCACTACGACGACCCGCATACGATCCGGGAAGGAAGCAACGAGAACAGTCTAGAACATTCGCACGAAATTCTACCTGACACTAAGGATAAACCCGCTGCAGCTAGTACGGAAGAAACCAAAGGTAGGTTCAGCTACGATATAAAGAACTGATTAATATTAACGGAATAAACAGTATGTTTTGTCTCTACAATGTTTAAGATGATCGGAGATTCATATTGGCCATTCAAAGATAGTGTAATTTTCTTGTAGAAACTAATCTAATATCTAATCCCACTATCATCTTGATAAGTGTTCAACGCGTTCGACATTGACAGTTACTGCCTTACTGCTTATCTACTTATTATTTAATTTACGATCAAGTTCAGTTTGACTATTTACACATAAATGTAGCCGATATAAAACAGAAGAAACTCTAGGAATCGTTAGAAACATAAACAATTTCAATAGCCAAGGGGTTACTCAATAAAAGCTTTCATGACTCTTGAGTTGACGGGCTGTCACAAGATGAACCTTTGCTCCGACTGTCTGACACGCCCCCGGGCGCGATCTCCAACAGTTGAAGAAATAAAGTCGTGCAAAGCGGAAGAAGGAAAACAAACAAAACTTTGCCCTCTAGAATGTTGTTGTTATTATAAATTTAATTTTTGGTTTCTATATTTACATGTATTAAAAAAAATTGTTATAGGAAATGTTTTGAGGCTAAAATGTGACTAGTGTTCGAAGTTTTGACTGTGACTATTGTATTGTGACGTGAGTTCTTTTTGAGATACAATTTAGGATACTATGTGTTTTAAGATAGAGAGAGAGAGCTGGAGAACGGAAGAGATACACATCATGCAAATATTTTTTCTGCAAAACATAATCTTATAAGTCAGTCAATTGGATCCAATGTGAATAGAATCGAGTAAACTATTCCACTGTAATTTAGTCATAAGATTACTGCATATAAATGTCATCTATCAATAGAGTTTAAAAGCGCAGCCACATTAGAATATGAATGAGATTCCTCGCTATAATAGCACATTGCAGGATGCTCTTTCACCTATTCAATTATTCATCAAGTCGGTAGCCGTCGTTAAAAATCTTAGGCAACTTTACTGCGAGAAAAAAATTCTTCTGTAGGTAGGAAATTCGAGATTTAAGTTGCAGATGACCCGGGATTTCAACCTTTTTATTTTTTTATGTGTTATTTGCTATTTTATTTCTAAAATATGAGAAACAAAATTTTCTAAAAAAATAACCTACTGCGGCTCAGCTATGGTTAGAGCGTTAGGACGGTTTACCAAAGTTTTCAGGTTCAAATCATGACTGCTATTGAAATTTTTGATTTGATGTTTCTCATATTTAAGGAACCTTTTTTTTATTTGCAGATAAACCTGATGAATCTCACCTAGTAGACGAACTGAAGAGGCAGTTGCGAGAAAAAGACCTAGTCCTTACGGATATTCGGTTGGAAGCGCTGAGTTCAGCTCATCAACTGGAAAGCTTGAAGGATACCGTTATAAAAATGAGGGTATGTACCGCTTAATGCTAAAAAAGCATTGAACAGCTGTGATAGAATCTAATCTAATCTATTAAGTCTAATGAAGAGATTTTCACATAACATTCTTATGGAGACTTCTTTATTGCGTTTCTATTTTTAAACGGATAGGTACGCTTGAAACGGATGAGATTATTTCAGTAAATTATTTATGAATTTTCATGAAATTTTGAAATTATACGAAATTTCATAAAAATCCATACATAATTTCATGAAGGTAATCTCATCCGTTTCAAGCGGACCTGCCCAGATAGCTCCTTTGTTGACTGCTGACTGTACCTATAGTGCGGTACGGAGTGCGGGACGTCTTAAAATACTAACTCATTCACTATCCTTCTAGAACGAGATGCTGAACCTGAAACAGAACAACGAGCGGTTGCAGAGGCTGGTGACGTCACGGTCGCTGGCCGGCAGCCAGAGCTCGCTGGGCACGGGCGGCTCCGCGGTCGAGGACCCGAGGAGGTTCAGCCTGGCTGACCAGGCCACCATGCATCAGGTAAGTGGTTATACAGCAGTTTGCAGAGGCTGGTACATGGCCATCTTGCCATAGATTCTTAATAAAAGAAAATAGATTGTCCCAAGCTCCCTTCTGCTAACGTACAACTTGAGTCAAGTTATGCCATCTTACAAACGCAGACTGAAAGCGTCTGGTCATTATTTATATGCGCGCGCATAGCAAATTTACAATCGGTGTCAAATGAACCAAAGTAGGTGTGAAAATCTCGGAAGTAAAAAGGCTTCTTCTAGTTGAGCTTGCTACCAGAATGAGGAACCAACCCATTTCAAATATAGTAGATTGTTACACAAGTTTTCTTTTGACTAACTCACGCATTTCTTATTTTCAGACGTCAATAGACATCCACTCGCAGCCACTGGATCTAGACTTCAACTGTATGACATCTACCCCTACTATGGATTTTTCCAAGAAGGGCTCTCCCAAATCCAGTGTCGTCGAACCAATCTATGGGAATAAAGCCGTTTGCGAACTAAACGAGAACAGTGAAGCTTTATTAACAGCTCTGAACGGCAGTAGTGATATATTTTCAAATGGACTATCCGGCACAGACAGACTAAGTGGAGACTACGATATAAACAGTGTTCTTCCTCCGCCAAAGAGCAGAGAATTGGCTATAGGTGAAAGCTACTCAGACATTGGAGCGGACAGCCAAGGCGACACGACTGACGGAAAGAAAATCGCCATAGCGGTCTATTTAGGCCAACCAGAGACATTCCAAAGATACTTTGAAGAAGTTCAGGACACTTTGACTGAATCTGAGTGCCGATTCTACGCGAAACAGTCAGCGAGCGAATACAACAATCACTACCAAAAGCAATCGAGCTTCGACTCCCCTAGGATGTCTCAAACCCACAGCCCTGAGACAGAAACACAAGAATACCCTCAAATCGTGAACAAATCCAACACGAATAGCCTTAAAAGCAATAAGTCTACTCACAGTAGCTCGTATAAGAACGTGTACAATAATGACTCGACAATAAACTGTAATGAATTCACGATAGCGTACACGTATATATCTGGCAAGACCACTTGGCAGAACTTAGATTATATAGTTAGGAAGACGTTTAAGGATTATTTGTCTCGGATAGACCCAGGGACGAATCTAGGGTTGAACACGGACTCTATAACGTCGTATCACTTGGGTGAGGCGACTCGAGGCCCAGAGATCGGTTTCCCTGAGTTGCTCCCTTGTGGATACATAGTTGGAACTGTGAATACTCTCTACATCTGTCTACAAGGCGTCGGCAGCTTGGCTTTCGACAGTTTGATACCAAAAAATATTGTTTATAGGTAACTATAACTTACTTCCAACTAACTACTGTTTTATTGCATTGTAAATCAGAACATAACACCAATCGTTTGACTCAAAATCGATTAATATCTCTTATAACCCACAAAACAAGACAAACCTTGTCAGCAGCCGTATAAAGTCTCATATTTCAATTTTAGATACGTATCTCTACTATCGGAGCACCGGCGGGTTATTCTATGCGGTCCGAGTGGCACGGGCAAGTCCTACCTGGCGGCTAAACTAGCGGAGTTCTACGTGCAAAGAACCACGCGCCATCCGCGCTCCAACCCCGCAGAAGCCGTCGCCACTTTCAAGTAAGTTATGTGATTTATCCCACTGACGAGCGAGCTACTTTTGCCAAGCTACAAGCCGGTACAGTTTTACGTGCAGAGAACCCCATTTTGAACGTTGCCACTATTCAAATTCTTCTTGCTTATGTTGGTGGAGCAATTTCAAATTAGTTGTGCTAAATTATCCCACTTCTGATATCTCCCTTCTTAGTGATAAAACTAGCCCAGTTATCGAATAACAGAGTCACGTAGCTCCTAGTTTATCACTGATCGTTGTATATTTTTTCCACTTGTTTATTTTACCTGAACAATTTAGCTAACCTAGCCTTATTCTTTACAGTGTGGACCGTAAATCTTGCAACGAAGTGCGCGCGTACCTCGCAAACATCGCAGAGCAATGCGGCGCCGCAGCCGCGGGGGAGGAAGCTGCTTTACCTTCCGTTGTGGTCCTCGACAACTTGCAACACGCGTCGGCATTGGGCGACGCCTTCGCCGGGCTTCTGCCGCCTGACAACAGGAACATGCCTGTTATCATCGGTAAGTCTAGGATACAAAGCAGCGAAGTTTGGTTCAAATATAGCGGAGCAGTGCTTCGCGGCGCCGCGGGGGAGGAAGCTGCTTTACCTTCCGTTGTGGTGCTTGACAACTTGCAACACGCGTCGGCATTGGGCTACTGCCGCCTGACAATAGGAACATACCTGTTATCATCGGTAAGTCTATAAATAGTAGTGGTAGGATAGAAAGCGGCGAGGATTGGTTTACATATAGCAGAGCAGTGCGGCGGCGCGGGGGAAGAAGCGACTTTACCTTCCGTCGTAGTTCTCGACAACTTTCCAACTTTAGGCGGCCGCTGCCTCCTGATATCCACTACAGATTTGGTTCTTGGCCGCGCCTTTGAAAAACGCTGAATTTACTACTACCTTGTTCATTGCTCATTCCCTATCTGCTAGACTAGCATGCGCGCCTAGGCTAGCCTTCCAATATCTCTTTCGTTGCGCACTTCACGACGAAAAAGAATGGGCGTTGTTCATAGTGAACAACGCTAGCATGCAAGAAAAATATTAGTTCTACGCGCGCATGCTACTATCGCTGGAGTATTTAAGAGCTTGTTCTTACATTACCTTGTTTGTCACAGGTACAATGTCGCAGGCTACCTGCAACACGACGAACCTGCAACTCCACCACAACTTCAGGTGGCTTCTCACTGCTAATCACATGGAACCAGTCAAAGGATTCTTAGCTAGGTGAGTACCACTTACCATGTTTAGTTCATGTGTCACGTAAGTTTTTTATTTTATTTTATTGCATTAGGCTGGGAAAACTCTAGAAAGAAGGGCATAGAAAAATAAATCTCTCTGCTATAAAAAAACTCGCTCAAATGTTCGATAGAGACATAATAAAATAAGAGCATAAGAGCAAACTAAAACCTACATTACTCCCCGCTAAAATTGACCATTGAAATAAACAGTTCATAATTAATCATTTTCAAAATGTACTCTGCACAATTTTCCTCCAACATTCCAGTTTTGGCAAAAACTAGTAAGAATATTTTTCAAGTCGTCGATTGCCATTACAGCCGTCACTAATCCAAAATTTTCTTCCAGGTACCTTCGCCGGAAACTATTCTCATTGGAGCTTCGTCTGGGCAGACGCGAGGCGGCGCTGGCGGGCGTGTTAGAGTGGCTGCCTGGAGTATGGGCGGCCCTTAACGCCTTCCTAGAGGCACACTCCTCCAGTGACGTCACCGTAGGGCCCAGGCTGTTCCTAGCCTGCCCCATGGACTTGGAGGCCAGCCAGGTAAGATCTATAATCTATCTCTCTGGTGTCCAAATTTGACACTGGTGAAATAAAATTCAGCCAAAATAAAACTAAGCCATATTTTGTCTGCAGGCGTGGTTCGCAGACGTGTGGAATTACAGCATAGTCCCGTACGCTTCGGAAGCGGTACGCGAGGGCGTTGCTCTATACGGGCGAAGAAGACACGCCGCGCTCGACCCGCTGCAGCACGTCAGAGCCACCTACCCGTGGAGGGAGCCCAACCACTCACATGTAAGTATTTTAAAAGTTTTCAGAACAAAATAGCAGAGCTTGCTCCTCGCCCATAATGGCCATTGTACATCGCACCAGATTTGTACCTGTATTTGTTCCGCCTGTCCCGCGTACGGTTTCCGCCGCCTCTTGTCAGCATGGTATCGCGTTTTTCCGCGTTTTTCCGCCCGTGCTATGGCGTGCCGATGCCGAAGCAAACGTAAACTCATGGTATAAGAAAATACGTAAACTCTTCAGCATACACATTTCAACTGTGCTTACGATCGTTTCGTCAACTCCACAGCATGCTCTCCTTCTCGCTCTAGATAATGACGGCTCCGATTAGGTTAATTCCTTCTTGGTTCCTAGTGTCAAAAAAAAACGTAAAATTGTGGTCTAACCCTTACTGAATCGTGTTAGAGGCTTTATCAGATCAGTCGAACCTACACCAAATGAGAAAATATAGATGTATCCAGCTATCTTATCTCCATGCTAAAACATCGCTTTTTCATTTCAGACCCTAAGACCAATCATGGTAGATGACGCCGGCGCAGAAGAATCTAATCAAGACGCGAACACTAACAACAACCAAGATCCTTTGGTAAGCTATCTTATCCTGCTATTCCGACCTTCCTTGGGAAAAATATATCAGTTTTTTTAAGTACCTTTAGGAAAGGCTCAAGTCTTATACTTGCCAACAAATGAGGCTGAATCCAATATTACTACAGCTCCATAAAACTCTGATCTATTTCATAACTAATTTAGATTGTAACTTTCGGTTCACAGACTGCAATAATGTCTAACGATAATTCTCCTTACAGCTAAACATGCTGATGCGTTTGCAAGAGGCGGCGAACTACAGCGGTAACCAGAGCCAGGACTCCGACAACGCCAGCATGGACTCCAACCTCACACACGACAGCTCCATGGGCAACGAACTGTAAACACCAGAGCGATTATATTAGGCACTTGCTCACTGTTCCGCGCTCCGAAGCGAAGAGCAAATCAAGCAAATGTTGTCTATGGTTTCATAAATGGAAGCATAGACAATCGCGCTAACTCCGGCATGCTCGAAGTGTGAGAACCGCGTTAAAGAAAGCTATAATAGAGTTAACCATTCGCTTCAGTACGGGGATTGCTTGCTGTAGCGAAACTAGGTAACTCTACTATAGTTACAAAATGCACGTAATACTATAGAGGGCTTGTATGTGATTGTGACGTGAAATGCGAAATAGTTTTGGATGAAGATAGGATTTTACAATGCACAGGTTTTTTTTTTCCATATTTGGTTAATGTGGTAAAAATTGACCAGGATCGAGGTCACATACATACCCAATATACCCTAAATATGCTCTCGATTCTGGCGGCAATATTTCTTTACAAATTTTAAGATAGCGCTGTCACATTCTTAGCTTTGACATAAAAACAGGATAGCAAATAAACACATGACTTTGACATTCCTAATTTGACGTAAGACGCTTTAAATAAGAACAGCATAGAGCATGCTCTTTTATTTTACGTCAAATAAGCAGTCTTACGTCAGATTAGGAATGTCAAAGTCATGTCAATGTGTTTATTTGCTATCCTACGTGACAGCGCTATCTAAGAGTTAGAATTAGTATGATGTCGCGAGAATCGACAGCAATGTTTATTACTTTACGGAGCATCCAGATACTAACATTTGCGATGTCTTTCTGATTCCATCAATAATAGAAAGATAACGCCAAGTAATAAGTCGGGATCTATGGTAGGAAGCCATAATATTCACAGGTTTCGGAGCTTTGGTTTAGATTTAGACTAAATCCGACATACTCACTCATTATAATAATAATAGGATAATAGTGACAAATAAGGGATTATATTGGATCTGTTACTCTTATACCATTAATGCCTATACTTGATTGAACTATGAAAAATGGATAGCGAACGCGATTGATTCCAAAGTTGATGATAACTGACTGATAATTTTCAATTATCATTTGATGTTAATGAAACCTTTAAGATATACAAAGCCAAATATTTGCCATATTTGTAAATTTATATTTATTTACGCTAGTGTTATTATAATTTCAAATCTATGTTATTAAAGGTTAGGTATATAAATGTATTAAGTTGCTTTTTAGTCAGACTTATTATAATTATAAATGTTCCTTGGCAGAAAGGTATTATTCGGCTGTATTTGTAATAATTGCAAATATCTTAAGCTTGAGTAAAAAACCTTTTGTCCAAAATTGTTTTGTTATTTTGCAATTTTATGTGATTTGTTGGTGTCTAGATGAGAGCGAGACATGAATTTGTAAAGTGTAAACAATAACAGTGCCTGGAGGGATATTTTTCCATTTTTTTATGAAATAATATGGACAGTGCGAAATTTGTCCAGAGACTTGAAAATTTGAACTATTTGTATAACTGCTCATAACTTAATATTATTCTGACACTATTTACTGTTTAAGACTTTATACTAATAACCAGTAATTGAAATAATAAAATCTCTGAAGAAACTTCGCACTTGTTTTTACTGTTTATAGAAAAGCGTCATGGCTTTTTACTATTGTTATACTTTTCAAAGTTAGAATACGAATCGCATTTGTATTATTAGAAAATGTATGTAATATAATATGAAAGCGTAATTTTTATACCATTTTCATATTAAAAACTCGTGTACCTAATAAAGTATTTAGGTGTAAATAAAATATGTTTAATATAATTTTTTCTACGCGATACACTAACCGCTACTTTGCCATAAACAGTATAGCGATACTTTTGTATAGAAATATGTAACTACTAGTTACTGGCGTTTGGTATGGATTGACTTGTGTGCATAACTGAAACGTGATATCTACAATCTATGCTTTACGAAAATTGTGAAATAAACATCGACTATAAATTCTGGATTTTTATTTCTTTCATCATTATCATACCTACTTCTAAGTTCTACCTTCGAAGTGTTTAGGATTGACTGGAGTTAGTGGTTTATAGGAGCACTACAGTCATTTAGTAAGAACGTAGAACGTAGAACATGCTGGACTGGGAGTGATAGAAAAATCAGAATGTTCCATAGCTGCCTCTCTTCCCAGATATAATTTAGAAGTCAAAGGGAAGCGTAAGTTTTAATGTATTGAAACATTTGAGAACTAATCTACCTATCATAATAAAATGTAATTACAGTCAGGAAAGAACTAGGTATTCCAAAATGCAAAACTCGTCAAAGTGGCGAAAACAATTTATAAGGTCGTTGACGCTATACTTACCCTGAAATGGATACAGGCGTGGCTTTTTATCATTGACATTCAAACTTTCAGTATTCCTTCTACCAACCGTCTAACGGCGCAACACACTCTCGTCGCAAAATATAGTACCGTGTAACCACAGAGTAACTTGGGGAGTAATGCGTACAAGTGGACCACTTGAAGAGGTTGGTACAAGTACAACTTAGGTTTCTACGAAACCGACAGTTTACAGCACCTTTTTAGTGCTTGCTGCACTTAGGGACAAGAAGAATAATTAAAAGAAAACTTATTTATTGGGCAGCATTATTTATTTATTTTATAAAGCCTACCTTTAATCCACAATTGCATGAGTACTTAATGCAGAAATAGAGTTGAAATTGTAGCAATTTTGGACGGAACTGGTAAATTCAGGACTAGTTTTTATTGTTTTAATTAATTAAAGGAACCAATTGAGTTTAATCATTGCATAAGAAATAAGGCACAACCTGTTCTTATAAAATAAATGAAATTTCATATTGCAGTCAGTAATTAATCCTATCTATCTATCAATTTAGTTCCGAACAAAAACATTTTCTATTCTACATTTCATAATAAGTAAACCTTATAGTCAAGTCACTATAGCTACCTATCAGTAATTTATGAAATGCACATTGTTCAATACAAATTCTAACTAGACTAGTGCTGTTTGTCAATACTAACAGCAGTATTCTCACTTTTATATTTATAGAGCAGAGTTCATTTATTAATATTATACAGAGGAACAAAGTTAACAATATGAGGCCACTTGAAATAACACCTTTTGCAGATGATAAACTTATTTTATAATCAAGGATACATTGCAGAAGTTGATCACAAACAAGATAGAAAAATATTTAGATGAAGCATCATAAGAATGTGTGGAAAATATTTTTCAATCCTAGTAGGTATCAAACCTATCTTGACTTTTATGAATTAATAAATACTAAAATTACCTAAAAGTTAACAGTATTTTTAGCAATAAGAATAACAGATTCCATTGCATAATTTGCAAATTCAAAATGGTAAATATTATGAATTTTTAATCACTATGAATATCGAGACTCAGATTTGACAGAGAGGGCACTGGAGATTCTGAAAACTCAGCTGAATCATCACTCTGCTTGCTTCTATCATTATTCAATACTTTTGTAGAGTTAATGTTGGGAGTTCTCATTTCTAAAGAGTTATTGTCATGATTTTTATTGCCAATAGATGAACTCCTTTCGCTGATCAAATCTGCTACATCTGATATAGAAATTGAACTTTGAGAGCTTTGTGAACTTTTCCGAGGACTCTCAAATGAAGTGTTCTTTTGTTCTTTCACACCTTCATCTTCATTGGACGGTGGTGCTTTAGGCGAGTTATCAGTGACATCAATATTTTTATTTTCTGGTGAAGATGTAAAATCATTACTATATTCAACAGTCTCTACATCAGATTTCCATGCATCTTCATTAGTTTTCCTTTTTTCACTGTTCAACGAATCTGATACTGAATCAGCCTTTGCTGCACTTAGGTGTGGTTTATCAGATTTTTCAGAACTCAATGAAATGCTCTTTTGTGATGCAGGGGTTGATAAATCCTTCATTTCTGTTTCTGTGATTGGTATTCCGGTTGTGTTTAACAGTTTTTCATCCATAGGATGGTATGGTTTCAAGTCTATATAAGATGTTGACTCACTACTACTATTATTAATTATTTTTAGTTCTTGTAAAAAGTTTGTTTCATTTCTTTTATCCCCATAAATAGGCGACTGTTTTATATGCCTTACTTCTGGACTAAGATTTTGTGAAAATCTGTGTTCTGCATGTTTTTGATCCTCAATATTTTTGATTATGTGTTCACTGGGAATATATTCTGAACTGGATTTATCTCGTGCTGAGTCGCTGGAGGTGTCCGTATCTGAATTGTCTAGCTGCAACCGTAAATGTAACTTATTCTTTTCATCTGAAGAATTATCAGACTGTGAATTACTAGTTGCACTGCTATTGGAATCTTCATGGACAATGTATGTGCAGTTCTGGTCATTGAAATTATTTTCATCTTGTTTGTCTTGGTTTTTGAGGTTATGTGCGTCGTTTTGATCAAAATATTTTCTTTGACTTGATGCTTTCATGGCTTGTTTCAGAAGCGTAATCAAAATCGGTTCTTTTGTCGTCTCTTTTCTTGGTATGTTTAGTTTATCCGCCAGTTTATGCTGTCCCTGATAACTGTACTCTGTCCCTTGCCGAGATTCCGCCATGTACACAAACAAGGTGTTTTTGAGATTACAAAACTCCAAGAACTCGTGGATGATAGACAGGCAAATGGCACCTTCAGGGAGCTTTAAAATATTGTCTAAGCTTACGTTTTGCTTCATATTTTGCCCTTCATCTTCGAAAACCAAAAATACGTTGGCCCGAAGTAACGCACGAATTTTGGCAAGAGATCCATTTTTCTCTAAAGCATCTACGACTAAATCTCTTAGTTCAGTATCTTCAGTCTGGGCCATATTATAAAACGATTAAATTAATAGGAAACTGATGAATAACACTATTTAAAAATAAAATTTCAGAAATTCCAAATACACAAACAAGATCACGTCAATCGTGCGTCAATCGAATGAAATGTCAAAGTCAAGTCAAACAAACAAAAATGTCAAAATCGGTGTTGCCATTTAATTATTAGTGACGTAACCTGCGCTTCCATAAAAGATCGAACATGAGTCACAGACGTGAGCTTATGTTTGATACGATTACGAAATTCAAGTCAGTCGAATATTTTATGACATCTAAAAATTGTTATACATCTAAAAACAATAGTAATAATAATTTGCTTGTTACCCAGCCTACTGAGCTGAAGCGCGGACTTGGAGGAGTTTCTCTCTCGCGGATTTTTCTCGTGCCTAGGCCAGGGCAGTGCCAACAAAAAACTGTTGTGTTTTTTTTTAAGTCTAGATACTAGATACTAGCATCTGCATAAGACCTGTAGCAATCAGCAAATATTCGAAGACCAAATCTGAAATGAAAACTGAAAATGACTGCAACACAAACAGCCGATTTATTTACAGGTCAACCGCAAGAGCAGCTGTACAGGAATAGGTACGAGCTTAAGCCTTAAGCTCCTAGTTTATCAGCTGTTCTAAACTCGTACACTCGGCTATGACCCATTGGAAACGGAAATAAAGAGGCGGATCTAGCTGAGCTGAAAAAGTTGAGGAACGTAAGTGACTGGTAACAAAAATATTACAGTCTTACAAGACAAAAGTTTTCATACAGTAGTGTGTCCTCTCGGTTATGTTATAAGCTTACGAGACTTGGACCCTGACCTCTAGGTTAAGCGAATGGGTATGGAAAACTGAATGCTTGGAATATTCTACGTGTTCGATTAATTACCTTTTAGAATTAATAAATTACAAATAATTATTTTCTAGGGTTCTATTGTGGTTCTTTACCCCAAGGGTAAAAACGAAACTGTTACTAAGACTGCCGTCTCTTTGTCTGTCCCATCTGTCCGTCCGTGACCTCATGAACCGTGATGGCTAGAAAGTTGAAATTTTCACAGATCTGATGATGATGTAGGTTACCTACCAGAAACAATAACATGATTTTTTTGCCGCTGTTTTACAGACAATACTACATGGAACCCACTCTTCGTACACGAGTCTGACTCGCACTTGGCCGTTCCTTTTTTTTAGATAAACACTAAATCGTAAAATTACGATTCGTAATACTTGTAAGAATAAAGTTAGCCTAGGACCTTGAGGCCAATATAGAGCATCCTAGTATCCCATATGACTAAGTATTTCTATTAACTCACTAGACTAGATAATTAAGCAAACACTGAAATAAGATAATTACAACTCCGAATCGACACAGTATTGCGAAAAATAATTATTTTCTTCGGTAGGTAGGTAGGTAAGTATCTAAGTATAAAAGTTGATTAATAGAAAGAAAATAGATTACCTACCTAATTAATTGCCCGTGGCTTAGGTACATTTTGTGGACTGCAATTCAGAATAACTGTAGCTGTCAGGGGCTTATAGATATTTATGTGTATGTGAGCGTGCTCGATTACAAGGGGTTGAAGGCTTGCGCCGGGAGAGTGTAGAGAACTCAGTCAGTCGGGTCGAGCGCGCGCGGGAGGTCGGCACGACGTTCGCCTCGCTCTTCAACGCCAGAATCAAACTTTTAGTCTGTTTTTCAACCATATCTTGAGGCAAAAAAGACAAAATATAACAAAATCAGTGTTCTTTTTGATATCCCGCAGTACCACCAGGAGTTTTTCCGACAGTGCAAATATAAGTGCTGAAATACTAGTGGCGGGAAACCGTTTTGATATCTCGCTTGACGTGTTGTGTCCTATGTGTACGTAGAGAGAGAGGAGCTGTCTGCCCTACAGGGCGGCCGACATGCTGGATTCGTCGTGAATCGATATTTTTGGAGCGTTGTGGAGCAGAAACCATGAGGTCCGAGGCTCAATAGAGGTATGGCAGGTGACATTATTAATAGGTTTCACACGACATGTACCGCCCCTGACGTATGCGCGAGGTAGACGGGCCCCACGCTGGGCGCCACTTTATCAACTTCGGCTTTACATAATACCTATACCTACGCTGTGCATAAATAGTAGTATTTACGATTTTAGCACGTGTTCGCAATAAAGTAGGTGGAAAGAGTGGTATCATGCTTCAGATAAGAAGAGCAGACAGATCGATTATTATTAGGTACCTACCAAATTTTTTTTTTCTGGTAGGAATATTATTTTAAAACTAAAATTAATAATATTAAACTGAAATTTTATAGGTAAATTTTTGTAGAGTTTAGCAACTTCAGCACTTAATACTGTTATAATTATACTTAAATATCCATGAATAGATTAAATATAATTCTTCTTCACATCATAAATAATTCAGATATGTGCACCCACATAAAATAAAATAACTTTAATCGAATGAATATAGAAATTCCCACATTCTAGATAACCAAATGCCACACGACTTCTCGTACTCTTGGTTGCTTGTAATGACGTCATAGGTTTAGTTCAACCTAGGTCACGCTTCAGCTACAAATATTTCATTACACGGGGCTCCTGTAATAGGCTTATTTCCTGAGTGGCTAAAAAATTATCAAACCGTTTATACTTAAAACTGATGGCTAAAAATATTGTGGGTGTCATTCATCATTTCAAAAAAATGCTCATTTAGATTTAATAAACAAGTTAAAAATATATAAAAGTTGTTGATTTGAGTAGTCAAGTAGTTATGAGGAGTCAAAGTGGAGTCATCGAGGAGTGACGTCATACCTCGCGATTTTCATATAAATAAGCGTTTTTGACATTTCATAAAAAGTTGCTGATTTGACAAGTAGGAAACAAGCGGATTTCCCAAGGCATACCATGATATCTATCTATCTCTGTAATATATCTTTCAGGCAATACCTATTATTTAGCCCATGCCAAGCATTTAGCACAAAATTGCAGTATCGTTTTGACAAATTATTCATAAGTTGGAATCTAAATATCGATAGGTAAGAATTGTTTTTTTGGGTTTTAATTTCTCTTAGACTTTTAGACCTAACAAAAAAAACATTTATTCACGTTTAGTAAAAATTACCTACGAATGTTATCAATGATAATATTTTACTGTCACATTTTTAGTATCCCATAAAACGATGTTCACAAAAACAACATCTTATTCATCTACAATTTTTTTTACACTTTATGAAACCCGAGCGCGTCTACATTTTTCTCGTAGCAGAATTGTTACACTCTCTACGGTATACAAGAAACTAGCAATTAATTTACCTACCTACGTACTTAACTACATCTGATACAACATGATAAAAAAAGCTAAGTATTTTCCGCAACCATTGCACATTAAAAAGTACTTCTGTAGTGCTTTTAAGTAATTACGTCTAACCATTATTATACAACGCACCCTAGGTTTTTCTTTTCTCGTAGCATATTGCTACGCTTTTTGCGTAGCTCGTAGCTAGCTACTACGAGTAATCACTACATAATAAAACTAAGTCCCCCGACACCTCTGTCTGAAGAGATTTCAATGCGGTTTTCACCAATAGAAGTGAAGAAAGGTTGAAATACGTGAAGTTGTTATGGAATTACCTACCTACGTATGTGAATATCAATTCTCATAAAATATTTCACGTTAACTTGAACATTTCGGAAAAAATCACACCGACGACTGTCCGCTCAATCGGCTTATAAAATAAAATTTTGTATCGAGATATTCGAGATAAATTATGATGTAACACACAAACTTCTTATTACCTACTACGGGAAAATACCTCTATCAAAGCCATGGGAAAACTCAATTAGACACAGGTGAAACCACGGTTCGAAAAAAATCTAGCTCCAATTACAGTTCTTATTTAGTAATCCATGGCGAGCGGCGCAACTTTCAAGAAAATACGTTTAATTAAAAATGCAAATACTTTAATTGGATCAGGTGTTGGGAAATCTAATCAAATGACGAAGAGGAGCAAAAATGTAATTCGGCCCGACTTGTTGCAAATAAGATTACCGTCGTTGATTAGTGTTTGTCGGACAGTTTCGCCAGAGTTGACAGAGTTTCTTTTTCGTTTACTTAGTTTACATTTGCCCAGCTAGTTAAGTAAAACACCTATTTATCTCAATTTCATCTATGAGTATTCAACTTTTAGGCCCGTATATAAAATAATCAGGTCTTGAGACTGACAGCGAGTTTGAGCTCGTATCAGCAATGTCATTGTAGGTATCGTACATTACGGTCTGTCAAACCCATACTTACTATTTGCTCTTTATGATCACTTCAAAATAAGAATAGTACATTGTTTAACGAGTGGAGAACATGACCGATTCCCACGAGGGTGTAGTTTGAGACTCAATACACACGAGTTGGGAATCGCATTTTCTTCCGAGTTATACATAGTGCTTTATACTACACCTATGAGGAAAATATAATTAAAAATCACTTACATGAGAAGATATCTTACGAACATTTGAAGTATCATCATCCATTCGAACAGAACACAAACAAACAAAACACATAATAAATACAATTACACATTACATCGAAAACACTAAAAACATTATTTACATTGAATAAGTCAAATAAATCAAAGAACGAAAAAGAATTCGCTCGGACATGTTGATTTTACCATATTTTTTACTTAAAAATATAAAAGAGGCAAATGAAGCTAAGCACATACTGCCAAAAAATGTAAGTGGCCAGTATCATTTCGTGGGCTTCGAGATACAAACTTTTTGTGTTTTGGCATCCGCCTGTTTCTAGTTTTGAATTATGAATTTTAAAAAACATAAAGAAGGGGAGAAAATACTTTCTCCCCTAGGGGAGATTTTATTTCCTCCCCAACATGTCCGCGCGAATTCTTTTTCGTTCTTTGATTTATTTGACTTATTCAATGTAAATAAGGTTTTTAGTGTTTTCGATGTAATGTGTAATTGTATTTATTATGTGTTTTGTTTGTTTGTGTTCTGTTCGAATGGATGATGACACTTCAAATGTTCTTAAGATATCTTCTCATATAAGTGATATCATTCTTTATTTTACAAGGATTTTTAATTATATTTTCCTCATAGGTGTAGTATAAAGAACTATGTATAACTCGGAAGAAAATGCGATTCCCACGAGGGTGTAGTTTGAGGCCCGAAGCGTAGCTGTGGTCATGTTCTCCACTCGTTAAACAATGTACTATTTTATAGTTTATTGCACTCACAGTGCTATATTATTTCTAAAACTATTAGAAATAACAAATCAAAAATCCTGTCAATGGTTGAATTTTGGATTTGTTATTTCTAATAGTTTTATAAAGAAAATAGTTTGATGGTCAAAGAAAATTATGAGGTACGCTAAAAGGTTATTAAGTTGCCATAGATATTTGAAACCAACTTACAAACTCAAAAGTAATTTTGTATATTCAGCTAACTTTCGGAAACAATTATATTGGAGAAAGAATTTATAAATTCCAAAACTTTCTTATCTGTTAGGTTATGTTCTAATTTTACGCCGAAAACTCTGATAAACTTTTTGATTAATATGTTTTTTTTTTATTCTACAATACAGTCTCGGGGACAAAAAAATTTCTTCGTACAGCATACGTCTGTAAATTGGAAAGTTCTAAGACAAACGATCTCTGGCAACTTTAGGGTAGGTTTCTCTTAGCTTTGATAATTAGAATTAATGGTGCGATCCCAGAAGTTTGAAACCAAACGTCTGCCAGCTCTGATAATGTTGTCTTATGCCTCGAGTCACGTACGGGTTCTAAGAGTGACTAAAGGAGCCTTCACATAAGGTGGGGTAAAAAATGCAAAGAAAGCTCGAATTATTCAGGGTTTTCATTTAGGAAAAGCCTCAATAGCTGCTTTGTATGGAAGATTAAAAACACTCGTATTTTGAGCCCCCCCATACAAAGTACTGCAATTTTGCAGCAAAACTGACTCTAAAAGTGACTCAAGCACATTTGCAATTTTTGTCATAATTATATCAAGCTATACGTTCCTTGGGGAAAGTTGTGCAGTTTCATAGGTAACCTACATTCGGGGTATGTAGTATGATATGGGTAACATACCCTAAATTAAAATATGGCTGGCATTTTCACACATTGTATAGTACGAGCTAACCTCGAAGCGTAAGCTTACGAGATTACAAAAGATTGAGCTGGCGTGAATAACGCAGCCTACTCAATCATCCAATCAATCTATATCGGACACCCCTCTGTGCGATTGAGACCGAGCTTGGAAATGATGTCATACTTTTCAGCAGGATCAGAGTGTATTTAGCTGTTTCGGCGTTTCCTTCGTTATATATAAAAGTAGTTACTTACCTACTTAGTAATTTAAATGTTGAAAGAGCGAAGAAATATGTAATGAGTGGCTCTTACTGATTCAAGAAGTGCCAGGTTTTATATTTCTTTGTCGTGTCAGTCTTGTATGCTATTATAAATTAAGTGATTTCTTATAAAAATGGCTTATTTATTAGACGACGTGCATTTTCTTGTCAGATGCTGGCTTAAGCTTAAATTAATTATGGAGGTTATTAATAACTAACGTCCAAATAAGAGATTTTGAATTGTACTCTGTATATTACAGACTCGAGTGCCTTTAAATGCAGTTACTGTGTTGTGATTAAAATGGAATGATAACAAAATGTCATTCATGGTATCTTTAGTTTCACATTCATCTGCTATCTATTTTTTTCTCATAAATGGAATATTATGAAAAAATATATGTGTGACATATTTAAATATATCTGCTAGTTATTTATCCCAATAGTCTAAAATCACCCTAAGCTCCTCCACGTTCGCACGGTTATTATTTCAGTTATCTTTTATTGTAGTTTAGTTTCCGAACTCTATCGGGATCCGAAGTGCTCTCCCCGATAAGTCCTCGTTGACCTGGCCTTGGTGCGGAGGAGACGAAGAGTTATCATCAAGGACTTACTCAGCGATTCTTGCCAGATAAGTCGTGAACTATACTTGTTTATAGATGATCTATAATATAAGCTTTAACTCACTTATGGGTTTCATCTTTTATTGTAGTTTAGTTTTCGATCTCTATCGGGATCCGAAGTGCTCTTCCCGATAAGTCCTCGTTGACCTGGCCTTGGTGCGGAGGAGACGAAGAGTTATCATCAAGGACTTACTCAGCGATTCTTGCCAGATAAGTCGTGAACTATACTTGTTTATAGATGATCTATAATATAAGCTTTAACTCACTTATGGGTTTCATCTTTTATTGTAGTTTAGTTTTCGATCTCTATCGGGATCCGAAGTGCTCTTCCCGATAAGTCCTCGTTGGCCTGGCCTTGGTGCGGAGGAGACGAAGAGTTGTCATCAAGGACTTACTCAGCGATTTTTGCCAGATAACAACAGGCGTGAACCATATACCTAGATAGCTTCAAGATACTTATTGGTTTCGATTGCTTTCTTCTATAAGACGTTCTTTGCCTGAAAGAAATAATCAATGATGAATAAAAACAAAGAATTTGAATCTGAACTAATTTAGACATATTATGTACCTATAGGTAAATAAGTAGGTACCTAATAAATTATGTCATAGATAGATACTTATTCACATTTTATGGTGTTTGTATAATTTTGTATGAAAGGAATTTGAATCTACTTGGACCTCTGTTTCATGGAAAGAGTTTTCAAATTTAATGGAAAACAAATGAAGTTATTACTTGTATAGGCATTGTATAATGTTGAACCTGTATAACCAACGCTGTTCTGTAATAAGTATTTTATTTTGACAATTAAAGAAAATTATAACCAATTTATAACAAAAAGGGTTGTAATGCGGCAATAAATAATACTGTTATTCATGAAAATAACAGTAATAATCGCCAAGGTTGTCACGTCCTCCATATTGTATGTGAATTTCAAACGGAAAATTGTTGTACGTCATGCGATTGGTTTTTTTTTAATGAAATTCTACACGGAATTAGAACTTTCCTCATTCAATTATAACTGTAGGTACCCATATGTTCCGAATTAGTTTACTTAAGTAAGATTTGAACCCACGATCTTCGACTGACATTAATCATTTTGATGATACCTACAACTACAACCATTGTACGGTAGAGTTTTATAAATATATGGTCATTAAAAAAAAGATATGAAAATATGATAAAGATATCTTACTGGAAAATTTCGAGGGGATCAAAGTTGCTAATTGGAGATAAATATCCAAAGGTATTTTCAGAATGTAAGTGGTTTTAAGCTTTTTTTCCAAGCTTTTGTATGTTTTATCACTAAACGATGAACAAGTACATAAAAAATCACGCCTTTATCCCAAATGGGGTAGGCAGGGCGAAAACGACCTAAATAAGGTCGTCCCGCCACGTCTGACAAGTTTTGAGGGCTATTAATTACAGATGATTATGTAGGTAGTGTATTGCTTTAGTGACGGGTTGTCAGCCCATCGCCTAAATTACAATAATTGAAACCCTCGTATCCCTTAGCTGGTTTTTACAGCATGCCCGGGAGGAGATGCAGCTGACACATTCTATGTTTTTCCATCGCTCCCAGTCCAGCATGGAAGCAACAATGAACAAGTGTTATTTATATTTATAAAATATTCAGCAACTCACTTGTGGGTTTGATAGAGTTATTCACCTCGACGTTTCGACCCTATGCGATTATTATTTTGTATGTTTTTCGTACCCAGGACCTCCGGGTCGTGAGCCCATGGCTCAGATCGCTAGACCACGGAGGCAGTTAGGAGGTACCTATAGACACAGTAAAGGAAACTCACAAGAAACTGTATTTATTATTACATTCGCACATCTATTTCGTCAATTCAATTCTGACCTATTACTATGTCTTTCTATTGATCTTCTATACCTAGCTTAATTATTGGTCAGGTACTTTAATTTACAAGATCTTTTATTTCTTTTCTCAGAAATGACAGCAAAATACTAATATAACTTTGATCAAAAATATCTGAGTCCCAAATATATGTAACATTAAAGGGTAAATAAAAATATGATGCTTATTACCAGGGCTCGGATAATCGGGTGCAAAAAAAATAAAAAGTGTTGGTTCTAATAAGAGTTGCTACAACCACCTTTTTGTGTCTAGAGTCAAGAGCTAACCATTCCAAGTAAAAAAAAAAACACCTTTTTTCAGGGCTCCAGTTTATTTTTCTTCATAAAATTATTGTTTTAGTAATGCCAATGTGTTCTTTGAATCAATATAAGTCGAAAACATCCAATCGAATCACAATAAAGTATCACAATCAGCTTTCTGATAATGGCTTTAGATGTAAGTTTTATAAAACTACAATTTAAAAGTAAGTACAATTTGATGTAAATTACGCAGCTGGCTTGGTAAGTAACTGGTATCATAATAGCTTACTAACTACGCAATGGATTAGATTAGTATATCAGGTTACCTACCTTGTCAGTTGTACTTTTATAAAAGGACATGATTGATATAAGTAAGTAATTGAAACAACGTCACAAATAGTGAAAAACTTTCCGTTGTCATTGAATGCCCTCACCCTATTAACAACGAGGTAATTGGTTTTGTATTTTAGTGTTATTTAATGTCTTTTTTTCCTGCGTACAGTATATTGCTTGTGGTACCTAGGTATTCGTAAAAAGAAACCGTTACGTCACTCGAGAAAAAAACCATCTAAATAAAAATATAAATAAGTACCCGAGTTTTGTTAAAACCAGCATTTTGGTCATAATACTACGAAATACCTCACACATGACATGAGGTTAAGAAGCGTGTCTGAATAAGTACTTTTATCATGTTCTTTGGAGAAAGTTGTTCAGTTTCATACGTAAAAAGATCTGTTTTTATTCAGAAATATTTGAACTTAATCAAAAATTACTATATAAAATAATACCTATTACTTCTAGTCGGATATTAAATATACAGAACAACAATCAAGTAGGTACTATTCTAGGTATTGTTTCGTGTTTCAACGCAATTATTATTAAATTGAGAGTTATGAATTATATACTTCACGGTTCTCTAGGGCATTGTTATGACAGAAATACCTGCAGTCGGTATTTAACGGTCAGTTATTTAAACTGATAGGTACAGGTATGTTAGTGAGAATTTTAAGGTATTTCCTTCTCTTGCAAACTAAAATGTGGCAATTTAGTTCTATGGAAAGTGATAGGTAACAGTTAACAAGCTATTGTTACCTAGTAAGTTAAAATTAATACAAAGATACATTAACCATAGTTTAAAAAAAATACATTAAAATGTCTACTTTTCTTTCTCTATTAATGATATTTTTAAAGAAATAATGTAGCGATTCAACTAAGTTATACAAACTTCATGTTGTTGAAGGTTTGTGGGGATAGAAAGGTTCTTGAACACCGGAAAACGCAGGGTGGGCGAACTTCCTACCAGATAGTCAGACAATCTGATAAGTTGTACCCGTTGTTGTACTTACTAGCATGTGTGTCGCAGTATATCGTACATTGCGGATTTCCACTTCTTCTATCGAGGTTTATCGGATCAATAAACGACTCCATAATATGTGGACTGTTCTATCTATGATCATAGATAGATAGATAGATAGATAAGACGTTTATTTTCACAACTACATCACACATTAACAGATAAGAGATACATTTAACAACTGGTACATATCACCAAAATAACAAAACAACAACAACAAAAGAAAACACGTAAAATACAGGTAGTTAGAAAATGTGTGCTGGAGCGATGAAAAAGGGTCAAGGCTCAGTGCAGCTTTCACCCATCGAGGGTAAAGCACTGGTTTTCAGCCATCACCCATAAAAACTAAGCAGAGTGACAAACTGTTTAAATCATTTAATTTGTGTATTGTAAGAGAAGTAGCAGTGTTTGTGAAGTGGAAGAACAGTTAAAGAAAAATGAATAAAAATAATATGACAGTAGGCAGCAGTCCCTTTCGTAACAAAAAAAAAAGAAGTATTATTTTTGACAATTTAGTAAGTGTTGCTTAAGATGTAGTTTAAACGTGTACTTTGAAACAAGATTTCTAATCGGTGGTGGTAAATCATTCCAGCATTTGGTAGCCTGAAAACGAAAACTGCCTCTAAAAGCCACGGTTTTATGAACGTGTCCCGCAAGTGGAGCGCGTGTGCTTCTGGTACCATATCTGTCATGAAACGGTGAAAACTTAATTTTGCTATACAAGTAATCCGGTTCCTTATGGTGTATAACATCAAACATTACATTAGCCAAGTGTAGTTGTCTGCGTGACTCCATCTTTAACATTGATGCCTTGTTCAAATATGGTGTTATGTGGCTTCGTGGTGGTACAGTAAAACAGAACCTACAACATGCGTTCTGGACACGCTGCAGTAACCTCTTCGATTTTGATAATAAACGCGGACCGTACACAAAATCACCATAATTGAGTCGTGATAGGATCAATGATTCACACAAAATGATACGTGCCTTCTCACTAAGAAGATTCCTAATTTGATATAAAACTTTTAACCGGTACATGCAGTTCCTAATCAGACCTACTACATGCATCATATTATTATACACACATTGGGCGCTTTTCCACTAGACGTCACGTCCACGGCAACGGCGACGGCACGGCGACGATCACGTGACAATATCTATGGAAATCGATGACATGCCGTGACGGTGCCGTGCCGGCAAGTGGAAAAGCGTGTCATATAATTTCATTGATTTTCATACATTATCTCACCTACGATATCGTCGACGGTACCGTGCCGTCGCCGTTGCCGTTGACGTGCCGTCTAGTGGAAAAGCGCCCATTGGCCGTGATTCAGCGTAACAATCATTTAAGTAAAATAAAACCAAATCTTTATTCAAATTAATATACTTACATATTAAGAAAAAATAACAAAACCATATCTGTCATTTTCCGTCTTGAGCGAACAGAACAGGATGGCGGTATAGACGGACTAGTGGATGGACTTATTATATCCTGTCACATAAAACTCGTTCAAAAATTTCAAAGGATTTTAGTCGGGACCAGTAGTTCACATCAAGACGTAAAGTATCCATAGATTTTTGAAGTGACAGAATTATAATATGTCCGTCATAATCATAACTAAAAGAAACATTCACTAAGCACTAGCCTCCATCTTGTGGGATATATTCGTGTTCTAAGTTTAAACAGAAATACTGACCACTGGCTGCCGTCGTTTCAGGGTTCCCCAGTCAAACGGATATTCTTGGACATAATCAATACGGCGTCTGCATATTTAAATCAGAGGCGAGGTTAACTGGCCTACCTACGTGACGTGTGTGTGAGCATAATGATAGATTAGTTCTAAGAACACTTATATTAAATGAGTACTGACTGACATCTATACATTTTTAGATTTTGAAATGTAACATATACGCAGTAGGTAAGTAGGAATAGGAATTTTTACTGAGTATCTGGCGTCCAAATATTTTACGGACCACAATTTTGAGAGTGTTATATTTTCGAGAAACCGTGACTATGATGTACCCATTGAATCATGGATTTACATGCTTCACAATACAATGTTTGATATCCAAAACTGCGCATCTTTTTCATGAAAATACGTGTTGATTTCTTTCAACATCACATTTCATCTCACGAAAATCATAGATTACGTCTTTGAATATTTACGAAGAAATTCTTACGATGGAAAAAATCGCTACCATTATTATGTGATGATAAAAGATGAACATTTGTATAGGTTGGTAATATTTGTATAGAGAAGTATCAATTTATAAAAATAGAATCAAATTTATTTTATCAAACGCAGATAAATCATACACATACTTGACTTATACCTACCAGCTCAGACTGATAAGCTCCCATTTATAATACCTAGACCAAAAATATAAAACTCGAATCATGTCGCAAACTTGATTTTATTCTTGGTGACAATCGATACTGGTGTCTGCATATTTAAATCGGTGTCGTCGAGGTGAACGTATTCAGAGCAGACATGAGCCCGCGAGCGTACCACGTGTCAAATAAGTCAACTTGAATTGAAATAAGCATGACTTCTGAAGAGGCTCCAGAGATCGATTTTCGAAACACACCGGCTCTTCTTACGTGTGGGTGTCAGGTCGAATAATGCAGATCCTAAAGAAGAAATAAAAATATGCCCACAAAAGAACATCATACTTTACGAGCTTCCAGAGTCTTTACCTCACAAAACAAACTCACAAAGTGATAGATATTGGGAATAGACCATCCTCTTCTGGATCGAAAACCCAGAGCTTGCCAGTTTGAGATTTTGTCTTCAAGTATTTATCGGCAACTATTTTTAATTTCACTACAACTTGAAGTCAAATTATCAGTTTTATTTATCACTCGAATATATGACTGCCAAAAATAGGAACAGGTGACATTGCTATCACTAAAATTATTGTATCAAACACTTAACCTACCCCAACATTGATTCAAGTAAATTCATACTTAAATTAGGCGAGTAAACTTGTCTGATGTCTGTGTTTTTTATAAATATTACCTACTTCGTTACAAATATACTGGAAAATCACTAGGTACTTATCAGCTAAAATAATGATGAAAAATATTTAAATTGATTCTCAGAGAAATCCGATGCACGCAGGTTCTCGAGTACAATCATCCCCTCAATGGCTTTTAAAATTAATAAAATTTAACTCCCACTTTAGCATATTATGAAATATAAAAATTGACTTCTCCACATAACACTACATAGTAAAAATTACCACCTAGATCAGGCATTTTTTAATTTTTTTGAAAGTATTACTTTTTAATAGTTGTTCAGTTTTGTTCACTGAACAACGCCTTTAATTTTCCTGGACAATGACTCTTACACAATGTATTTTCTGTTTTAGTCACGTTAATAAGGTTCGTATTTATAAAGCTATCTCAAGATTGAGAGCAATATTGAGTGCGGATTTGACAGGTGATTTTGTACTGGAATGACATTTCTGATACGAACTCAAACTCGCTGTCACTCTTGAGAGCTGATTATAAATACGAGCCTAAATGTAAGGAACTGTAACTATGAAGATACAAAAACTAGGCCGTATTCATTTCGCTTACGTAACACTCGCGGCCAAAACAAAGTTTATTGTGTGCTATAAAGCTGGAAATCGTAAAATGGACTTATAAACCGGAATGCCATGTGTCATTTATATTAACTTCATAAAACAATGATGTTTGTAAAATTTGGCACGGCATTCATACTATTTAAAAATATGAAAGTATATTTTTCAGACGAGTGGGATTAGAAAAAAAAAACTAACTCAGCCTTAGCCTCCATAATTATTATACACCATGATGTAAGAGTATAAACACCATCAACTTATAGTAGGTACCTATAAATATGATAGTAGGTACCTACTTATGTGACATCCCTACAACTTCGCAAGTTGCAAATAATTTTAATATACGCACTTATACTACATCTCACAACGCTTCCCCACGGCATTGTTCGGAGCATAGTGGAGTATAATGCCCCCATAAATACGTCATAAGAGAGGACGTAGGACGCCATTTGAGGTGTTTAGCGGGCCAAGGGACTCGGCTTATGAATACGTATGTAGCTAGACATAGACTATCTAACTTGAGAAGATGTTATAACATTTTGGTAAGCTAGCATCTCCTTCGACTTTGACACTGCCACGTCAGACCCAAAAAAAAAAGAGGTTGAATTTTTATTTATGTTTACAACGCGACATAGATCAACGTGGATCACACACACACTTACACACAATCTCTCAGGGCAATTCCATCTTGCCGCCTCCAAGGATTGAAATTGGCCTTACCATTCTGTGGCCTTACATAGACCCACCTGCTACCCGGGATGACTAGTTTTGTATTGCAAATCAGTATAAACCTAGATAGAAGGCAGATAGATAGGTATACGGGTTTAATATGGCCGATTTAACCTTTAACCTCTACTAAGGTATAAACAAGCCAGTATAGTTATAACATAACCGTTATGAGAAGTACCTACAGGCAATCCTTTGAAGCAGGGTCCTCTCTTAACCTGACTATAAAGATGAAGAACATAATTTGTAGTGCTTATGTGCTAAAGGGACTGTTCTTTATGAATAAATGTGTAGCTACGAGTATAATATAGACCTTTAAAGACTACCCAACTCCGTAACGAGCATGAAACTAGTCCTTTCATAGAGCTTTTCGGTGTTTTAGTTGGTCATCAACATTAAGAACTCGTGTAAGTACTTACTTACATTTGACATGTTTATAGAGGCTGCCCCTTGCGAATAAAATAAAGACAAATTTTAACAAACTTATCAAGAAACCAATAAATTTATTTTTTTCGTATTTGGGTAGAAGTTGCAATAAGTATAGTTTGAATACGTCGATTTTATATTTCATATGAGTTTTTCACAGGGTAGATATGATTCGAAATAACAAAATCCAAATAGGTATTCAGCCTGTAAGCTGAGGGATTTCTTCCTATGAATAAATATGTGGCTGGGAGTAGGTATACTCTGTATCGGCATAGTAGGAACAAAGAGCAGTAAAACATCTTTATCTACTATCATAGAGTAATGTTTGAATTATAAACGTCAAAACGAATTTGTATTGACGTACTTTACAAACAGTATGCTGAAAAAATTAAAAAGTTTACTTTTCGTTGCACCTTCTCCATACAAATTCTAACAAAGATGCAACGAAAAGTAAAATGTTCATAGTTATGGAAGTAAGGGAAGGAACAAATGCGCAATCGATATCAACTTAATGCACAATCGATACCAAAAACCATGTATCCAGTTATAAATTAAAACTAAACAGCCCACGTAAGGCCCACAGCGCATGCGCGACACATGTCAAAGTCAAAGAGGCCAATGGCGCCACTTGATTATTGTGTGTATGAATAGAAATAATTAATTTCGTGGGAAATTATTTGAAATTATTTATTTTGAGCCTAAAAATATGTGATAGTACCAAAAGAAGATATTTAATACTTATATAAATGAGTGTGTGATTGTGTGTGTGTGACGGAAATGTATTGCACATTTAATCATATACCAACAAAATTTAGGAAAACATTGGGATAGTTCGCTTTCGGAAAACCTGTAAGTAAATTCATTTTAAATGTATTCAAGTAGATAAAATAGTGTATGAAGCTGCACATAATTAGGTATTACAATGCTCGTTACTATTTTGAAATTCGCTGCGCTCATTTCAAAAAACACACTCGCATTGTAAAACCCTTCGTTATGTAGGAGCTTCATAAACTACTATTATATAAGCAACCTAACATAGAGAGAGGTCATAAACAAAACCATGCTGTTGGATTAATTAATAGCTTCACCCCATGAAAGAGTCTAGCTAGGGTAATTATTATATGCAGCGTTGCACGTGAAAATAAAATATGAGTCAATCCGCTTTTGAAGCATCGCGACAAATAAGCCTCCGGTTGTGGACTACTTGTTGTGGCTGATAAAGTAGTATGCAGTATGAATGAAGGTACTGTTACTTACATATCCTGTGGTAAGTATTGGCTAGAAGCTCTTTACGGATATAACGCTGAGCAGTTTTCTCCGCGGCCGACACAAATCGCGACTACACTTTCCAGTCACGTGTGAACTGAGAAATGTTACTGCGCTAGTATCAATATGCGTATTGAATAGCAAAACGTTCATACGATACAATACAGCTGCAACGCTACATCACACGCTGAAGTGGCTGAAGCGAGTCGAAACTCAGACTGTGAATAAGGAAATACAAATATTTCTAGCAAGCTCGATGGTACCTATTGTGAATGGGGCCGCTACATCCTGTGCAGGAGGTCGTGGGTCAAATCCCACTACTTACCAATGTGTTTTCGGTTTATGAATTTCATATCTAAGTACATTTTATACGGCCCTTTTACGGTTAAGTAAAAGGTCGTGAATGATGTAACCTGCACACACACACACTTGCGAAGAAATTCAATGGTTTTGTATGATTTGATCAATCCCGAGAAATAGGCTCACGCTCAAACACCTAAAGACAAGAGGCAGTGATGCTTATTGATCAGTATATAGGTATCTTTAAACTAATGATTGTGCAAAGGTTTAAAATATATTTGACATCACGTCTTTTAAATATCTAAAAAATATACATAATTGCTAATTATAGTTATTTAGACATTAGGTTCTACAATGGACTTTGTTCTCAGAATCAGGACATAACATAGAGACGACGTATAAATGTACAGATACTATAAGCTGACGTCACACAGAATATAAAATCAGATGATAAACAAAACAAAGTTGCGCAAAGCTTTTACCTCCAGCTTCTCTTCGAAACTAAGCTAACAAAGATAGCCTTGTCCATTAGCCTAGACTTGGATATGCACTGTGTTGCCTAACAATGTGTGTCTGTCTATCTGCGTGATATACGGTGCGGGTAATGCGGCTTCCCGGTAAATATATACGTAAAATTAAGTATAATGTAATTTACTGTATATTTTACTTTAGAAATATTTTTACTTGCTTGATTTAGACTTTACTCTTCTGTTGAAACATGAAAGATATGGCTTGTAAAAGATGCATGTGTAATATTTTCTTTTATACTAAGGTAGGTAATACTTTAACATGTTTTGGTTAGATTGAGATGTTTTCTTTATTTATTTATTTTAATCTCAGCGGAACGTGGCGCGTTCCAATTTTAAGCTCCATTAGCATTCGTTCAAATTGAAAGTGACAGAAATATCGCCGCATGACTAATTGAACGGGAATAAAAAGGATGGGTAGATTTGTCGCAAATGTCGGTATGTCGCAAAGATGCAAATTTTTCGTTATTATGAGAGCTAATTTTGAGTTTCTTTAAACAAACACACAATGTATTTTAGTGCTCAAGTCTAGTTAGATCTAGTTAGCAAGAACTAGGAGCGGGGAAGATAATGTTAGATACAATAATAACTTTGAAGTAGAACTTTACCTATGCGCGTTATTCCGAGAGCATATTATCTTTGGTATAGATATCCTTACCTACCTACTTACTAAGTAAGTATCTATTGTATTGAAATAAACAGCAAAGAAGCGACACAATAAAATGGATGAAACATTATACCATTTCATAATTTTTCAAAACTTAGAATATTCAAAAAGTTGATAGATGGCTGTCATTGACCAACTTTTTGGAAGATCACTGTTATCTTGCTCCCTCATGCAGGTAACTTAAAGTTTTCGCGTAAAAGTCGATAATAAGTGTATAGGAGCATATTTGAGTTTGAATTTGTATGACCGTTCTTTTGTAGGTAACAGTTAGGCCCGTATTTATAAACAGCTCTCAAGTGTGACAGCGAGTTTGAGCTCGTATCAGAAATGTCATTCCAGTACAAAATGACCTGTCAAATCCTAACTTAATATTGATCTCAATCTTGAGATCGCTTTATAAATACGAGCCTAAGTTCTCTGGTTAGTACTCAACTGCATGCAGATGTAGAAACAAGAACCAGGAACTAAAGGTAGATACATAATAACTTTGGAACTGAACTCTACCTATGCGAACATTATTCCTAGACCGTATCGAAGGTAAATTAGGTTGCGTTTATCAAGAAGAGACTGTGTGCACGTGTTCATTAAAACATTACTGTACGCTAATTGGCGCCACTAAAAGTAATTGTTATAATAATGTATATCCCACCGTATTAATCTCTGATTTACTTAAAAACCTATCTAATGATGGGAGTCATTAGATTTACCTACATACTTACTTATTACGCTTATGACATTATAAAACTTGAACTCTTTTCATAACCGCCGAGAAGTATATAAGCGGAGATATTTTGAATCAGGATTACATTTTCTATATTTTTTGATTTTGTATGTCTAGGCTTTTACGAGTATTTTTCTCAATAAAAATTTACACAGCCCCGATAAAGTTTTAGCCGGTAAATAAACGCAGTGGCTCCACTTAGACTGGTGAATCACCTGAAAGTTTTCATAGGTAGAGCTAGAGGAGAGGAAAAGCAATTATAAGTAGCTACTACGTGAGGGCGCCACTAGTTAAGACTTCCGTCTGCTGTATGGCAACTACGTCGTAGTAAACAAGGTATTCTCGTAGACAAAATTTCCTTATATTATAATTTAGTTTATATATTTCGGTATTTTTATAATTATGGTTAATTATTGCCGCACAAAAAATAGTGAGGTAGGTACTACATACAATTTTATTAAACTTTTGAACATGAGGGGTAGACTGAGAGCCATAAAATAGTACGTTCACTTTTTTCTCTCCGCTTAGCTAGCTTTTCACGCTAACGCAGGCAGCCTAACTTGCTTAATAACTTGGCAGGCACCTCAGCTCGGCCTACCACGACGGCGGGCTCCATTATTTCGAGACAGTATCGGAGTAAACAACTTGGCTGTAATCACCGCAATGAAAGCGTTTACACTGTCCCCATTTACTTCGTCACTAAGGGGGCGTGCAGACGGACGGCGACAGGCGACGCGTTCGATGCAGCGGTCATCGTGATTGGCGGTTGCGACTGCCGCTAACTGTTAGCAACGCTTGCAGATACAATACTATGTTTTATAGATCGTAGCTTTAGTATGTTCGTACCCACCACCACGATGCTAAAAGAAGGTGAGTAATATCATTAACTAGCGAATTTTCCAGTGGTTAGAGCTTTTCCTAGATGTTGTCTAGGACTTAAAATTAACATATTTCAGCCAATTTAAGAAACTTTCCTAATTCATCTCTCCATCTTTCGACTACCTTTATAATAATAAATAGTTATGCCGCCCGTTTGTAGCCCCTACTCTGTCAGTAATTAAATTTTGAAAATCAGTTGTTTGGAAGATTTCTCCCCTACAATAATGATAACGATTAGGACCGTGACGAAATATCTTTCTGGTTTACTGAATGGGCGCTTTTCCACTAAACGGCACGTCAACGGCAACGGCGACGGCACGGTATCGTCGACGATATCGTAGGTCAGATAATGTATGAAAATCAATGAAATTATATGACACGCTTTTCCACTTGACGGCACGGCACCGTCACGGCATGTCATCGATTCCCATAGATATTGTCACGTGATCGTCGCCATGCCGTCGCCGTTGCCGTTGACGTGACGTCTAGTGGAAAAGCGCCCAATTTCAGCTAAATTGTGTTGAGAGTCAGCATTTTAGCAATTCCCTTGCGAATGAAATACAAAAAGTGTTTAAACTGTACAACATAAAAACCTGCCTACTTTTAAAAAAAAAATTACAATATTGCACATCAAAAAGATAAAAATACAATAATCAACTAAACTCTGCGAAAAAAAGGTCTTATCACCAAAATCATCTCTATATCAGTCATCTTTCGTGCGGTGGAAAATAAATGAAAATAAAGCATTTTTCTCGATTTTATAGCTGAATTTATGTTCAATGCAATTAGGTTTATGTAACTGGTTTGCATTATTGTCAATCTAAATCTAGATAACAAATCCAATAACTGCGCCTAACTAATCTTGTTTCGGATTACAGTTTAACGTTCTATCTGATTTAATTATGTGAATTCCAAAGCAAGGCACTGTACCTACCTGGGCATATCTAACTACAAAGTTGCATGTTTGAGCTTGAGAAAATTGGAAGTTTTTAAGGGAAAGTTATAGCTAAACTGAATTTTTACTGCATTTTATATAGCTCCAGGTTTCCTAGAACTGGTATAACATACTACATAATAATAATAATTTTATTTATTTCTTATATGTTTACAGTTATTATTACTTACGGGCTAGTATAATTAAAATTAATATAAAAATAACTTATTATTATTTTTTAAATTACTTATTTAAATGAAGGTATGTAAACAGGCTGTATGATTTACAGTTGGCACTTAACTTACTTAATTATCTCATAGTTGTTGCTTTTATCTCCTGTTTTAACCATTTTCAGTTTCGTAGAATTTTTATAATAATGAGGTTTAGGTAAAAAGAAACTGGAGTGCTGTTTCTGTAATAAAGAATATTTAAGTGAGTGTAGCTACTTTTCTAAGAATAGCTAGAGGTAAATTATCTACTGAGAGACCCTATGTAATTCTGCACAAGATTACTGGCATTTCTAGCTAAGTAAGCACTTACAAGGTTTAGTTAGCTAAAGAAGGTTTACAAGTTAACGGACAGGAGCTCCTGTACTTGTAAACCTTCTAGGAGGTTCCGTTTTGAGTAGCTTTGGTAAGCGACAAGTAGGTTCCTATCTTGTCCAGTTGTACAGAATTAAATATGAAATGGATCTTCAATTTATAGCATATAATTTTTAATAATGGTTATAAACTACACCCTACAAAGGAACATTTCTGACAAAGGAGTATTTCCAATAAGGACATTTGTAAAGGCGACGGCTTTGTATTCATTGCGGGAGGGTACAAGTGTCGCCACTATAAACCCAATAAAGTGGCATTACACCCGTCGACGGCACCAGCTGTCCTGGACCCTGCCGCAATACTCCAAACAACCTCATGAATATTGCCCACTTACACAAACTGCCTCTAACGTTTTTTCATCTCACTACGCCAGTCATATCCAACGATTATTGCGAATGGGACGACCGACTAAATGCCACACATTAAGCATTAGCATCGCATTACTTCGTTGCTCAGTACTCATAATCCTTTAAGACAACACCATGTTGTAAATTCAGGCCTTCTCTTCGTGGAAATACGGTCATGTTTCTCTGAGCCGCTCTTAGCGGGCATTATTACTCGGAATGGAGGCTGTAAAGGGCTATCGTAGAGGAGACTAAGTAATTCCACAGTCTGAATTAATAATACGGCTGTACGAGCAGATAGCCTGTTAAACTTGCCAGGATCGAGAGACGGTGTGGCAGAAGTTGGGCATAGCAACTTGGAGATGTGTGCGCACGTCCAAGTTCTGATATTAGTTAGCTGCCTGAGTGCAGATACCTATAGAGATCGGAATTAGATGGATGATCAAACATTTTTAATAAAAAGTTTATCCATACAAAAAGTTGGGTTATTTCTCGTAAGTTTCGAACGCGAGCGTTTCTTGGGGTTCTATTCACGCGTTTAGAAAGAAATAGGTTTCAAAAGATCAATGCTTCAATTTAATGGAACTTGGTTGAGTTGGTGGAGTTTTTGCGAAGTTTAGCAGAACTGCGGGGGTTCATTAGTGAAATCCACGGTTTAATTGAAATGTCACGTAAACTCCGTCCGCTGCTTGTATTGGATAGGTGTCGTTCCGGGTCAATCCACGTCAACCCTCTTTGGGAAAGTTGGTCATTTCCTTTGAAAGGTTTATTTTCATAAATTTACCTAATTTTTACAGGCAGTACCTTAGCAGCACTTAAAGAAATATCGTTTTATTAAAGCTGAAAAAATGTAACTCCATTACAGAAAATTATTTTTTACCTCTTTGTGAAATGAAAAAAATGATTTTAAAAATGTTCTCTATTCTATAAAACCACCTGAAAAATTAAATTGAAAAGGAACAGGAATAATCAATAATCTACTTTTTATCTGTGATTTAGGTGTCACTTTGTAATTTTAGCTCTGTCTGTGTGACATAATTATTGACATGACGGTGGAATAGAATAAAAAAAATGCTCTACAAATCTCATAAGTACCTTTTTTTCAATCTAAATCCATTTTTAATTTATCATTAGCAGGTGTGGTATTCGGAATTGAGGCCAATGGATATAATAATTTATTTTTATTTTCGACTCGCCCTCGCTATCCTTCCGGTAAATATCTATTTAACGAGTAATAACTTCAAAGGTATCCTGAAAACTCAAAAAATTATGGCCAACGATTTAATTATTAGTTATTAAAATTAATCTCTACAACATTTAATTAAATTTAGGGGGCGACGTTTGAAAAGGTCTAGCGTTTGGTTCACGGTTGGCGAGCTCTGCTGAAAACAGCCGGCCGAGGGGAAGGGTAGGGGGGAAGAGCGAGTGGGGGACGTCACGAGGGGGGCGGGGGGGGGGGGGGGGTAATATGGTTAGTTCCACCGCCTCCTAAAATCATTGTTTTAAGAAATTAAATTTTCAGACTTTGATTCGACTGTCAAATCAGGGCCGTGCGCTCTACAATATTCTCATTAAAATTTATTATATAATGGGGACAATATTTTTGTTTGCGCACAAAATTACTAAATAATTATAGAGACAGCAACCTGTCAAACTGAAATTACTCGCCTTAAATAAGATGGTGTCATTTTCTATTCCGGAGAAAAGATAGCAATGGCAATCATTTTAAGTTAAGATTTTACGGTGCAAGTACCAAAATTGTTTATATTTAGTATTTGGTTGGTTGGTTCTTTACTCATATCGTAAGTAAGTAATACCAAGCATAACCAAAAAAGAGTTGACCAAATTTCGATACAAAGGAATTTTTTTTTCATATTTAATCATTTAATGAAAGAGAAATAAAGGGTGCAAAGGACAGCCTTTATTTGTAAAACAATGTTCTTAAAAAATTATCGCTCGTCGATATTTTTTGAGCATAGTGGAACAGTCCCTGACAGCGAGAAAAAGGGAGGGGTGGCGTTAAATTACAATTATCATGTTTACTGCGCTACTCCCTGACGCAGAAGACCCGTTTTCAGACCACAAGCATTTTTCGCGAACGATGTCGCCGGTTAGCTCAGACCTAGATGATAGTAGACCACGCAAACTCTGAAATTATCATGTTTACTGCTCTACTCCCTGATGCAGAAGACAGCCCACAGGCGTTTTTCGCGAACTAAGTCGGCGGTCTGCTCAGCTGATCTAGATTGAAGGAAAACACTCATCCTCTACAAAATTAACATGTAGACCTCATGCATTTTTCGCGAACTAAGTCAGCGGTCTGCTCATATCTAGCTAGATTGAAGGAAAACACGAAATCTCTTCAAACTGTATAAAAGCAGGCATGTAGCTTAGGAAATATCAATATTAGGAAATATTATCGAACTTTATTCTAGCTTTAGCTTTTAGCGAGCTTTACTCACCTGTATTTCCGCAATAAATAACACAAATGAGATTAGGTGGCGGACGGCGATAGAGTATTGATTAAAAAAAAATACCAAGTAAAGCAGGCAGACTTGAGTAAGCTTTTTGCACACGCAAGATAGGTAGGTCAACCTGCTGAATCTACTTCAATTTAAATCCGTAGTGGTTTGATTCACCACGCGCCTTTTATGCATGGCTGGAGTTTGTCCTTTTTCGTATTAACGAGGGTAGGTATTGTTGTGACGAGTGTTTTGTGCTATAGGAACAGATTTCTGGGTCGCACAAAAGCTGCCATTCGTTTAATCCGTAAAAAAGACGGGGTTTTCTTGATATCCTGCGCACGAGCGGACCAAAGGTATTGTATCGCTTTAGATAGTACAAATCTTAATTAAAATGGATGTTTTTATCTTTAGGGTGACTTTTTACTATCTTTGCTCAAGGTTGTTACGGGAAGATTAACAACTTTTTACAATTACGAGTAGATCGAAATCATAATCATACATAATATTATTATTCTCCAATTTCAACTTGATTCATATTCCGAAGAAATGATAGAGAAACTGTTTCATAACCTCTCAACTCTTAAAGGATATTCTTTGTATAATCCTAAAATCTCTTAAAATTGTTCCCATTTATTTACCTCTCCGCATTACTATGGAGCACATAATCCTTATTACAAATAAACAGAGCTGCCTTTATTATACCAACAATGCTTCTAGATGCTTCCCAGAAGGCGTGCTTGTTGCTTTAAAAAAGTTTGTTAATTAAAACTCGTTTTAGATACAAAACAGCGAACCTCCGCTGCTCCGTAGAAAATTCCCTTTTTAATTTGCGAAAAGTTGTTTTTGAAGTGGTGGTTCGCGTTTAACCTGCGCAGCTACGAGTTGACATTACGAGGGGAGCCTACTTGAACAATACTTAGAAATAACAAGCTTTTGAAATTAGTTCACTTCCATGCTTGACTGAAAGCGGTGAAAACAGTTCCGTAAAAATAGAACATTGTTATATTCTCTAATCCATGGCAACAGGAGAAAACCTTGCTTTACATTTAATCTCTGCCACTTCTGACCTCGGCTAGGACTAGAGTCAGTAGCAAACTCATTTTAATTAAAACGAAAATATAGAACCTTGCATTTTATTCGCTTTTATGCGGTTAATATACTTAAGGTGAAGTTGCAAGTCTGCTCGAGCTTAATAGCTCGTGTGACTTAGCTACATTGAATTTTGTAGGTTTTTATTGTATCCACATAATACCAGGGCCACCAACTACAAAAATAGGACAGTTTTTGTAGTTTCTGGAGGTTGTGTATCATCTGTCAAAAATCCTAAAGAAGATGTTTGCTTGCTTGCACATCAAGTTATCTCCCTTAAGACTGTGGTGGTATCTAAAACATTACCAGCAAGAATTTTTAAATATTATGTCTCAAAGATGAAGTCCCCTGACAACAAAACAAAATTACAAATTCTATAATGCATAC
This sequence comes from Scrobipalpa atriplicella, assembly GCA_029255725.1. Taxonomy (NCBI): domain Eukaryota; kingdom Metazoa; phylum Arthropoda; class Insecta; order Lepidoptera; family Gelechiidae; genus Scrobipalpa; species Scrobipalpa atriplicella. Next base: position 57,584 of record JARACY010000591.1, read on the forward strand.
CGGACGTACAAAGTTCCTTGTTCGAGCTACGCTACGACGACAGCGTGAAGTCAATTTTTATTTTTCTTCACCAAACGCTAAGAGAAAAAGTCAATTTCGTTCTTTCTCTCTTCGTTATAGAGTCACACCTAATGAAATTCGCCTTGCTAAGTAACTCGCGTGTCGTTTTTGCTCGGTTAAGTGTGAATACTTGGCAGTCCAATCAGCCGGAAACACTCCAGAATACAGGTTGGCAAAAATGAAATTTATATTTTTTTATTCTTCTTTTGTCCTTGGGGTAAAACCTGGTGTCAGAGATTTTAAGCCGCCTTTTAGGCCTCTGAAATATTTCCTGTAATGGGCGCTTTTCCACTAGACGGCACGTCAACGGCAACGGCGACGGCACGGTACCGTGAGATAATGTATGAAAATCAATGAAATTATATGACACGCTTTTCCACTTGCCGGCACGGCACCGTCACGGCATGTCATCGATTCCCATAGAATTGTCACGTGATCGTCGCCGTGCCGTCGCCGTTGCCGTTGACGTGACGTCTAGTGGAAAAGCGCCCAATGACGGCTTAATGTGCTCTTTGATGCATTCCCATTACTTATATCATACAGTCAGATAGTTAAACTATGATGAATAAAAAAGAAACAGAAAAATATTCCATATCTTGTTGTTTTTATTTCAATCGAACATTTCCATAAAAAAAGTCTTGTGTTGGTAACTAAAACACAAGACTTTTTAGCCCACCCAAAAAGGGATTAGGCTGTCAAGTATAACGTACACTGGTAACCCTAACGTACAAGTGTGGGCTTACCGACAAATGGCACTATAATTCACGTCCCTAGTGTCCCTACTGACCGATGTTCATCCGCAAATAAACAAAATCCCGCTTTTTTTCACCAGCCTGAGTTATTTCGGCTCATGTTATATTGCGGGTAGTTGGACCCTGCAACGTGTTAAAGGCAGAGCTCCAGAGCTTTCGCGGTAGTTCCTGTATTTTATGAGGTCACGTAGAAAATTGTCTTATGATTCTGTTGGCAAGTTTATATGTTCTTGGCGCGTTTAATACTTCTTTTTACTTAGAAAGACGTAACTCCCAAACGCCCGTAGCAGCGCTATGCGCTAAAATATGTGGCGGTATATTGTACGTTAACGTGCAGTCGACGTTTTAAAACGTACAATGAAAAATGCATATTGGATCCCATTTTAGGCACTGTGATATTGAAAATGCCAATCGCATTTCGTAAAAGGACTGAAAACGATCAAAGCGTTTTGAATTGCATCTTTGACGTAAAAAATTGTTTTTTCATTAGTACTCTACATATTGGATCTAATTTCAATACATATTCTCTTTTCTCATTCTGTGGGTTTCATAAAGGACGGATAAGAGAAGGAAAATGATGTAGTTCGTTTTGCAAATACCACTAGTTATGAGGCCCTTTTTCTTTAGTCGATGGCTTGACAGGTTTAACGCATGTTATGGCTGGTATATAGGATACAATAAACCTAATGCAATTAATTCTTCAAACGACCATGAGTCACGATGGAAACTCCATACAGAAGAATTACTCAGAATCACATAGCTTTGTAATTTCACCTCCTCCACAAATAATTACTAAGGGCGTATCGCGTGAACATCTTATAACTAAGGCAATTCTTCTCTATTTATGTACAGGCAAATCTGACCTGAAATTATTATGTAATCGATACTTTGTTGAGAAGGCAATTTTTGTAAAATCCTTTTGATCCTTCGCAATTTAGGAGGAAAATTTTATCTGTTTTTAATGACGTCATAGATGTACAAAAGTATAGTAGAATTATGAAACAGTATAACTTCTTATTCAAATAAATGACAACATGGGTGTCAAATCGCAAAAAAAATAAGTACTTTTCTTGAGGAAATCAGGAAAGTCATTCTATTGTTATTTTTCTGTTTTCGTCATCTGTAAATTTAAATTTTTGGTAGCCTTACAATACCCGGCAGGTTACGGAGGTAGGCGTTCACTGTGATTTTTTTTTCTTTAAAGCTCCATAAAGACACATTCATTTTACAACTATAAGACAACTATAAATAAAATAATATACGGCATGGAATTTCAATACTTTCTTGAAACTTTATACGAAATAATGAAGATTTCGTGGAATTTTCCGGCAGGCAATCATAATTTACGAGAACACGGACCGCAAAAAGAAATAAAAATTATGAAATACATTTAAAACTAAAATAACATACCCGTTGGGATTCGTCTAGGATAAACTTCTTCCAGTTCTTTTATAACGGAAAATTTCAAAGGAGTAAGGTTTTTATTAGACTTCTTGCATTAATTTATGATTCCAATTTGAATATTGTTCGCCCAGTGGTGTTGCCTCGAGTTAAAGATGATTCAAGAGGACTGTGAAAGGTAATACTCTGTATAAACAGAGTTTGAAACGGCAACAGTTCGAAAAGACGTTTCAACTATCCGTTTTACTAATGATATACAGGATTTCCGTAATAAAAGAACTCAAAAACTACCAAACAACGCCATTAGCCAGCTATATGTAGCTGCTTTTAACCTCTCGAAAGTAGGTAAAACTTATCACAAAAGGTGATGTTACCACCTCGAAGAAGTGTTGTCCTTGAAATATCCACATGGGAAAGTGTCGAGGCCACTACCAAAGATTGGGTCAAGGCGGTTTCCATTAACCTTCGTTTATTTCACTGCCCCATACACCGCGTCCCCGTCACAGTACAAGTAAAACGAGCAGTATAATGCATTCATACAAACAACTTTACAGAAACGCACCTTAAATTCGTTAGCTGTTTAAAATGTTACTTTGCACCGACCGACAGATGAGTTACTACGTAGAGGTATGCAAGTACAGACACCTACAAAGTGGGATTTTAGTAAGTCCTGATATTAGCTATAAATTACTAAGATTACTTTACAGGTCGCAATATAGCTGTTAGGCTGATTAGGCGCAACCCCGCAAAAACAATCATATAGGTATAAGATACCTAGTCCTGATATAAAGCATAGGTGTTTGTTCTTTTTCTAAGTTTAAAACGAATCACAGAAATTCGAGGGTGGACGGACTGACTTGAACGAAAAATATGTCTCATTCCGTTCCGTAGTGCCAGAAATCAACATTTATAGGACAGACTCTTTATACTATGAGCATTGAGCTTGTAAATAAAGTCATAGCTGTACGTATTTACGCACCCATTATTATTTACAGGTTATGACGAGACGTCCTACTCATTTTACTTTTACTGTGACCCCGTTCCTGCTTTCTTAAGGAAGTTATTGTTAATAAACCACCTTTTGGAACACGCTAACGATCTGAAACCAGTAGATGCCATTGGGCGATTTAATGCTACGGTTTTAATTTGTTGTAATTATGGTCTAATATTTTGGAAAACAATTCACAAACTGATTCGGTTGTATAAAGCGATTTATAATGATAGAAATTAAAAGGTAGTGAATTTGAATTAACTGAAACATGTCTGACTTTTACCTTCACCCCTTTCTAAAGCCTAGAGGTAGAGTTCTAAAAAGAAATCCTATTAGAGTCTATTCAGACTAAGAGATTCAAAAGTTTCCTAGAACATGGTCAGTTTTAGGCGCAAGCCATTGTTTGTATTAGGATTAGAACAGAGCTGCAGTTTAATGTTATTTTGATCTGTTTAAAAACATTTGCAAACAAGGGCGGATCCAGGTTCTTTTTTCTGGGGGGGGCACAAGTATGTACTGTGCTTCTAAGTATGTAATTATACTGTGATGGAACCTCTACAGTACAAAAAAAACACCGTTCTTATATCATTATATAAAATCACAATGTGAACCACGGGACAAAATGTTCTATACTCTTGCGGTTATGAGAATTGTTACGGTAGTGCGGTTATGTTACACGTCAAGCTTGTCAACGTCATGTCAAATTATTCCAAGTCGCTTGAATACAAATTATGTTAGTGGTTGCGGGTTTGACACGCATTATGAAGTTCATGGCTTGGTAAATTAATGAGTGGTATTTGTAGACGTAAACCGATACGAGGCGGAATCCAGAAAGATATAAGAATATTAAAAAAAAATTTGAACCGTGGCCGACAACTTGCCTTCCAAGCGTGGCAAATTATAGCAATCATAGGAGTCTGGCACCAGCTTCGAGCCCATCGTTCTTCTTGTTCTTGTCTACTTCTTCTTGTCGTGTGGGTTTCGAATCGATCGATCCGATGAACCCTGGTGTCAGAGTTTTCAAACCGCAGCTAATAGGCCTCTGACATGGTTTCGTGTAAAGACCAGTATCAAAGACAGCGACCGGGACCGACGGCCTAAATTGCCCCAAGCAAAAAATCTCTTTTCGGACAATCAGATGATTCAGTCTGTTAATATCCTAACTAATAACTATTGTAGGGACGAACCTTCAAGATAATCTACTCTTGTCTCTCTTGTTAAAAAAGCCTCCTCTGATACCTAGTAGGTGTTGAGATCCATGTCAGTAGATGACGATGTAGTAGACCATATCTATGAGTACGTAGCGGTGAGCTTTACGCGATTACTACGGTATAGTACTTACCTACCTATTCTTCGATCCAATTTTATCGAGTACAGATTTCAGAAATTTTAACTACCCAAGTGGAATTTTTAATCACCCATCGGAAAAGTCCAAACAATTTAAAAATATTCTTTTACCGATAGGTAGGTATCCCGGCTGAATACCTCCTTAGGAGATCGACACGAATCCCGTATCCCGTGATGAAAAATCCCGGGAATAGGCTCAGGCCGGGAGATCTTTGATAAACGACCGACCGACGAGAAAGACATCTATCACGAGTGTCCTTACTATTGACGTTCCGAATCGATATTAACGCCACCTAATGTATACCTATATCGATTCATGTGTGCTTGATGTATTGTAAAGCTAAACGGTTGTAATTGTGTGGAGTTGAATGGATGGGAACTCGAATTTCATGTTTGGTTAGGCAATATGTTGTACAGGAGAATAAAAAGAATTTTTTAAAGCAAATGCATAACAGTTTTGAATGAGGTTACAGCTCCGAGTTTTCAGTTAGGTTAGGTAGTGTACTAATATTTATAATAAAGATGATTTGTAAAGTGGATAAATATTATTCATTGTGTGTTAGAAACCTACTCAGATTATCTACTTTGCATGAATTCTGCACCTTGTCTCGCCTAGACTCCTATTTTACATAGAACATATAAATAAAAACAAAACACAGAAATTGGTGTCATAGAATAGCAGAAATTTGAAGCAGTGGACTGAGGACTACGATAGTTAATTTGGCATAATGCTAATCCAGTGTGGTGTTCAATTGAAATTTAAGCTCAGTGAACGTCAAATTAATAATATAGTTAGTTGCTCATTAAACAAATCTCTACCACGTAGTTGTTCCATCCATCGACACGCGAAGAAGAAAAACATCTCTAGCAAGTGACTGAAGCTGAATTTGTATCCTTTATTTTTATATATTCCATACCAATTCCATACAGATCCATGCACAAAGCATGTTTAGGTTTCATTGCTGTACCAGTTTTTCCAATACATCATCGCGTCGTTGACAGCTGTAATTGAATGCGCTACTTTGATTGGTGGAAACTAGATCTCACGCCCACGTGCCGCCCTCTGGTGAGCTGTAATCTGAACAACTCGTGACGTCTATAAAGTTATATTCCATGCTGTGAAAAAACGCCGTTATAATAAGGCTGGTAATCAAGAATGACGATCGACCGACACGCACACGGCGACAACCAAGGTGAAAATAAAACTGGAATAACATTTCATAGGAGGTGTTACTAATTATTCCATAATTACGTTATTTGTTTGGATTTTCCACCGTTAATCAAGTTTGTTTTTATTTTTTTATTTTTTAGCACAAGTACCTTCTAGCACAGATTTGACCTATACGGCGATGGGTGTCGTGTTTAAGCAGCTGATACATTCAATGTTTTTATTTTTACCAGCCTATCATCACTTAAGCCACTTTCATCTTGACAGATGATTTAAGCAGCGCCTACACAAGTAAAAACCCTAAGGTAAAACGACCGATCCGTAAACGACACTTTCGTCCTACTTGTTTAAAAAAAAAAAAAAGAGTTTTGTCACAAGTGACCTAACACTCTCACGTCTCTTCCGCACTTACTGCACTTTTTGGGCCAATTTTTGTAACCAGGTCTTATCTTGGGGCTCACAACCGATGTAGTTTGTCTACTCATCACAGTCGGAACTCAAAGGTTTTTGGTTACACCTCGTATAAAACATTATTTCACTTCCTGCTTTATGAAGGTTGGGCAAACATAAAATGTTCTTCTTTAGCAATGAAAAGGCTTTTTTAATTAGGTAGCTTTATAACAAATTGCTGACTGAATAAAAGCGTACTAGCCAATCAGTTGTTTACAAGAAATATAATTTAGTAAGCTGAAAATGTTATTAATTATCTTGATTGGAAAAATATTTGGGGTTCTGTTATTATTGAAATTTGAACTGTTTTATTGTTTCATATTGTCTGATGATGTAAAAGTGGGCAATAACCAGCTGACTAGAGAACTTAAAAATAAAATACCTAGATTCTTAGAAAAATAGTTATAAAAAAATGTCTTCTGTCGTGTAGGTTTCGAGTCGATCGACCCGATGAGCCATTAAAATGAAGTCAATCAATGTATAATTTTGCAAAAGAAAAAGCATAAGAGCAGCTTAATGGTAAATATTATCCTGCATCTTTGTAATACGGAACCCAAAAAATATCAATGTAAATTAATAAATTTGCATTTATGATGCTCAAGCACTTTTTGTTTTGCTACGTGGAGAGCGTTCATTAACGGAAACGTTGGAAGCGCTTGTTACGGGAATAGATAAGGCGATGAAAAAGTCATTCAGTCTATTCTATTACCATCGTTTAGGAAAGTAAGTGATTACTTTTTGTTCCGGATGCCCCCGGATTTCCTTGGCTAATGTAAAAAGATAGCGTTCACAGCCCTCCTGTTAATGTGACAAATAGTAATTAAAAAGAGTCCAAGCACGCTACCTTGCGTGACTCCGAATTTTTTGCGCGTAAACATTGGAAACTTTTCCAAAAGTTTTACTAGCTTTTAATTTTGAGCTTTGTATTGCTTTGTTAATTCTTTTGCCATAACATTTTAATTAAATGAAAAGTTTTCTATTAAGCCTTTTACAGCACCCAAATAAGTAGCTTCCTAGACCGTTTTAACGAATATCAGAATTTGTACATTGGAACGGATAGGATATTAACAAGTCTTTTTTTTTATCTTTTGTGTTTTTAACTTTTGCGATTTTTTATCCAAAGCTTTGACCATCCCCTTAATCAACTTATTTTTTTTGGTAATTAGCTAACCCAGCGAAATTCAAATGCCTGTAAAGGGGATGAAAGCCATTTTGAGTGTCGACGTAAACAGCTAAAGTGCAGAATAGACGTTTTTATAATATTAATGAAAGAGTTCGTTTAGTTTAGGGGTTATCTAACTCATTAGTACTTCAAATAAGACGGTTTGTTTCGTAAAGAAACGTTTAAAAATACGTCATTTTGTAATCATTTTATTTGACACTTTACATTTGATATCGTTATTATCAACAGTAAATTTTTCACCTGTGTATGAATAGAGGAAGTTCTAACCATTAGACCAGTCATTTGATAGCCAAGCAAAAGTTTGGTCCGTGGCGCTATCATTACCACATTTCCAGCATATCGTAGAATGAGTCCCAAAATGATAGTGCCAGGCCCCCAGGCCACTAGACAATCCTTAATCAACTTGACATAACCCAATTAGGTCCACTATCTGCACCATCCATTTAACAAAGTTCATGGAGGCCCAAAGGCCGGATCACTATGTTAGAAGAAAAGTTTCATCCTATGGGGCCGAGTGGCCACTCCAATTAATTAATATTTTTTTTTATCTACCATTTTATTATTCTGCTTTATCTATTTATGGAGGTTGGAGGTATTAAACTGATAGTAATATTGCTAGACATTGGCCGGACTGGGAGTGATGAAAAACGTACCCATGACACTAAACTACTTTTCCCAAACATAGGTCGAAAAAAAATACCCAGTTAAATGGAGGGCCTTGGAGGTACCCACCTTTTTTTCATAATTCGATCAATGTTCCTTGGGGAAAGTTGTTCAGTTTCACACCCTAAAGTTATAGTCAGCATATTTTAATGCTAGTAGTTTATGAGTCGTTCTTTGATTATATTATATCGGCTTACTTTTAAAGTCAGAACACGACTCTCATGAGGTAATTAACCTACCCTATATTGACGCGGAACCCATACACGGCTTGGTAATAAATTGGTTCAGCTTCACTGAACCGTTATCGAAGTTTTTCCGTTTTTCCGACGAACGGGGATGTGTAGTACTCGTTTCGGTTTCCGCAAACTTGGAGTGCACTTGACGGCTCCTTTTTAGCCCTGCACACACCGTTTAAAGGAAAAACGTGTTAACTGGGCAATTTATAAATTTAAGTGCTCTAAATATCAGTCAGTTGTAGCTTCTTCTTTTGTCGTGTGGGAAATTTTGTTAATATCATAGTTTTTAAACTGATATAGTTATCTTGTGTGTTTATTTTTTTTTATAGCAATTATGTATTATTTATAAAATTGTAAGCTTACTTCTTCTGGTACTTCTACAGGTCAATTTGTGAACTGTAGTGGATGCTCTTGTGAAAAACTGTAGTGGTTCGGATAAGAAATGAAATAGAAAAAAAGGAGAGCGTGAACGATGAAAATTTTTATTTATTGTTCCCCAATAAAGTCTGAAAAAAATAATATTTAAATGTTAGAAATTCAAATATTATTTCAGTTTAAATGATCCTAAGTGGCGATAACAAGGGGTTTGGTTTCGATTACAATTCGAGTACCTGCACTCGAGAGGCGGCTCGAATGCGACCATTTTCTCTCCGTTTTCCTTACACTTACACGCTTTTATAATTATTACCTACCAGTCAGACGTGGCGGAACGACCTATGTTTAGGTAGTTTTTGCTCTGCCTACCCCGTTAGGGATAAAGGCGTGATTTTATGTATGTATGTAGATGTTTTATCTCACGATTGTGGGTAGGACATACCTTCATTTTTTGTTAAAATATACCTATAATACACTCACGTAAATTCAGCTTAGTTACCCTGTAGTTACGCATATGATGGTGTGTGTCTGTAATATCAACCACACTTTATGAGATAAAGTATCTATTTGAGTTGATGAAATAAAAAATAAATAAATATAAGCTATGATTGAAAGATTCCATTTCCATAAGCGTGTTCCAATTTTACTGATCTACAAGCTAGGTTTCACAACCTTAAACCAGGACAAGGTAAATTCGGTAAATTAAATACCCATAAAATATACCTGAGACTGGCTATTAAGCAGATACGAAAATAATTATTAGGAGAATTTTGAATAAAGCTTCAAAACGGCGTTTCTGGGTAAATTGCTGTTTCCATTATCAGCAAATTAAGGAAAATGCTAGTAATAAATAATCAAAGCCGACTCTCTAAATAAAGTTATTTTTCCGGGATATCCAATTTTAGTTGAGCATCGTATTTTTCCACGATGAACTGGAAGCCAGAGAAAAATATAGAAGGTTCCAGCTGATTCTCTCCAGGGCATAGAAATCTGTAGAGAGACACGAGGGTTTAGTGTAGGCTAATGAATACGAAAGGCTGAAAACCTATTGTTATAAGGTGCATCCTCACTGAAAGCATTCGTTCGCGAGCAATATGTGCGCGCATGGATTTTCTATAGACGCAATATGCCTATTACATATAATAACTAGGTTGGTCGCGAAAGAATGCTCTCGGTGAGGACGCACCATTAGGAATACACGGTTCGTCCTTTCTACAATGCTTAAAAGCGACATGGATTTATTTTATTAAGATAGGTAAATGCAATCCATAGATAGTTAAATATAAGTTAACCGTGGCAATTTCCGCAAGAACTTTCCTTCTATCCCCCATCGCTTCAGACTTGACCAACACAAACTTCGGAGCCGCCATTTGTGAGATCCGCAACACGGTCAAGTTAAAATTCAATTCGGACTCGCTCAAACTCGGCTTGGCAGATACTTCAAACATTACCTGCATTGCAAAGGTCAAAGTTTAGGCAGCTATTTATGCATGGAAACCGTCTCAGTGACCTAGTGGTCAAACGCTCATGATCCAGAAAACGTGGATTCGATTCCCATGGGGACTCATAAAGTTGAAATCAGTTTTTTTTTATTCAGTTACATAAAGAAGGAACAAGTATTTAGGTACAAAATAAACCTTGCAATTCAATAATTTAAAACAATTTTTAAAAAAATAAAAATCTCTGTATAGTGTGACTGCCATTACTGTTCCGGCGGCGATATTAGGAACTAAACTAGGTTACACTGACAGCGATTGTAGCAATGACAGCTATGGCGACGAGACAGCTGCACATATTTTTCGGTTTGTAGTACAGCTTGGCTAAAAAGAGTTTGATGCGGTGACAGATGGAACTAAAATTTAGTCCATTCAAAAAATCTCATGTGTTGCCAATAAATCCCACTTTTCAAAGAAAGTGGCGCCGTCAATTTTTCCAAACACTTTCTTGTCAAGCTATACCACAATCATTGAACATGCGGCGATATAAGGAACTAAAAATTTGCTATGGTTATACTGACAGCGATTGAAGCAATGACAGCTATAGTGGCGACGTGACAGCTGTACAAAAAGCGCAGTCGGTGTGTTATTCACATGATTAACATCTGAAGATCGTCTTTATTCAAAGAGTATTCGAAATTTCCCAAATTCCCCCCGAGGTTGCCGAAAGTACATTTCCGCTCAATTTAAAAGACAGACAGGAACATCGCAGAATCACAAGTTGACTAGCAATTTTGTCAAGTTCAGACGATATAAAAGCGCCAGGTACAAGGTCTGTAAGGAAATTACACCGTGGCGTGGTAGTCCGTGCAACGCAGGCACGACAACCATGGAAGTTTGCGGCCTTCGGCAGGATTACACCACTGTGCTCCAAAAATTTGGAGCGATCTTTCTACGGCGGACCAATAATATTGTTGGCAATCATCATTAACTCCAATGAAAATTTGTATTTCTTTTGTAATTGATCTACTCATATATATTTGGGTGACTACTTAGGTATATTATTGTTTAAGTGTAAAATATAAGTAATTCACAACAGTACGATCCGAGTAACAACTTATCGCAAAAAAAATTATGTAGGTAAATGTTATAAAGTTATTCTGAAGATTATTTGAATGAATGTTATACGTGATATCAAATATTACTTACCTTTCTATTTATGTTTCTTTTTTCAAGTTACGCTTGTTATGCAAGAAACTCAGCCACCAGGCACAGTAAAAATAGAAGTTAAACATTGGAGCGCCGAAGAATAGACCATTCGTGAGCGAGTCCGGAAAATAACTTTCGCTTTCGGCAACTCCTTATTACAGCCGCTAGTTTTCCGTGCTCGTTCGTAGATTATTACGGAATTTCCGTTCCTTTCTGCCAAGGTTTCGGTGTTGTGAATGTAACTGTTGAAGTTATGAAAAATAAGACACATATTGTGAGAAAACCTTTCTTCAGCTAGCATACCTGAACAATGCAGTCAAATAATTTTGGTTTATAGAGAAAAAGAAAACTGACAAACCAATACAAATTATTTTAACACAACTAATAAAGAAAGAGATAACACCTTGAGAAAATAGACTTGGCTTGAAAACAATAAACAGAATGGCTTAAAATTTACACTTAGCTGAAAGCCGTTCCTTCCTCGGCTAATCCTCCTTACTTTGCCTGAACTTAAGGCTGACAGGGTTCAACTTCTTTTGCAATTAAAATAAACTTTACCTACTTATTTAAAACTATTCCTATCGTTGCAAAGTTCAGGCATGTCTGTGTGTTCAAGCGAAGATATAGGTAAACTTAAAGTTTAGTATAATAGAAAACAATGTATAGGTAAGTACAAGAAAACAGCTGAAAGTGCTTTTTACAGGTCTCATAAAGAACATTATGTTACATTCTTCATTCATTCTATTCTTTTTTAATAGCGCCCAACCCTTTAGTTTCACTGTTAGTAACAAAAATAGGAGATATATATTATAATTTGGAAATTACTTATTAATATGGATATAGACATAGACAGACTCGTACCTAAGTTATTATTTAGCTACAGACATTGAGTAATTGATTGCAGTGCCGATGTATTTTATAAAATAGGTACGTAGTTTTATAGCTAGGTATATTCAAACACTATTTAATTCTGTAACAGATTCTCACTCAAAGCATCTGGGCCTGAAATTTCAAGTAGCCTATTTATTCTTATAGGTATCCAGAAGCGCATTGGTATTTTGGCTGGCTAATGTTGGGTTAATGTGAACAGAAGCCGCACTGCACCATTTCCTCCCAAATCTCTTTACTGCACTCGATATCTGAACCGATTTAGGTTCTTTGCACATCTTCGGTTTTGGCACTTTTATTGTTTTCAATTTTCTGCATTGTGTAGTTATATTTACATTAGATACTAGTTAAAGGTGGCCTGTTTAACAGAAAAAGCTTCCATCAATGATGGCAAATACTCGTGCTTTTTCAACGAAATTAATTATTATTGTTATTATATTAGCCCAAACTGTTCCACTGATAGATATAGACCTTGCTTCATTCTTCTAGACTACATGATCAATTGATCAATGGCTGTTTTCGACCAGAATTTTAACTGACCACATTTTTTTTTGCAGTCTTTGACCCGTTGTACCTTGATGTTTTTTTATCATTTACATACATACATACACATACATAAATCACGCCTTTATCCCTAATGGGGTAGGCAGAGCGTCAACGACCCGAACAAAGGTCGTTCCGCCACGTCTGACAAGTTTTGATTTGAAGTTATCTTTTACACAGGTTACTTATAGGCACGGCGGGTGTCATTTATCATAAAATAATTACCAGATGTTTCATCAGTTTAGCATTATACATATTTAATATTATCATAATCCATTTCATAACTCTCCTTTTTGCTTAGCCGTAGTCGGTTAAAAAACAGCTTTTCTTAATTTCTCTCTGTGAAAAAACATAACGCGGCAATAAAATCCTGCAGAACTGTGGGAAAAGCGACAATTAGCAAGAACCGTAATTGTATCAGAGTTTTATAGAATGCAGAGCGAGCGTTTTAACAATGTTCCTTCTGGGGCGAATTGTACGGAAGTACGCATTATGAAAGATTTTAACTAATTTACGTCATTGTCCTCGTTTTTTCCCGGCCGGTGTGCGGGTTGTTCCAAAACGCTCCATTTCGACCTAATATATGAATTATTTTATTACTACTTGTATAATTTCTTGGATGGATTTTTATTTACGTAAATTGTCATGCAATCCATAATTTCTAAAATAAGACATTTCTGTGTCCGCCTCGATTTAATGTAAATTGTTTCGTATCGAGCTTTTTCTCCCTAAAATCTTTAATTTCCCCGAGTAGATATGTACCTACATTACAATTTTGAGTGTATCAATTTTGAGTGTACGTATGATCCAAGCAAGGTATTTTCAAAAGCTAGGAACATGAAATCATTTAATTCATATTTTTATAAGTACGTTATATCAATTTCCAGTCCAGCATGGAAACATTATTATAATGCATCATTAAAAAGAATGAACCAAAGCATTTTGGGGCATAAAAGAAGAACCCGGTTCCAGTACCTACGTCCAGAGATAATTACCTACCGCCATTACCAAGTTTTTTTTTTCTCCGAAGAGCTGCTCCTTATTGTTCATTTAAAAAGTAGGTTGTACAAATAGCGAATATGGAACAGCGTTATTTAACTGAGAATAAAATGGAGCAAATAAATATTTCTTGTGATCTTGTCACGCTTTTTCTAAGGATAGTGTTTGTGACGCAGTAATATTTTCAATCACAAATATATAAATATCTCAGATCGCAGAGTAAGGAAATAAGATTGCACATTAGTTAGATTTAGATGGTGTACTCATCTGCAATAGCTCTTACTCTAGTCCAATTGTAATCGAAATAGAGTCGACGATGACATATTTTAAATGGTTTTTCCTTAAAATAAAACGTTGAAATAGTTTTGGTATAACCATGGTATAACTATATCGTCAATGATTTTACTAACTGCCAGCAAATTACACTGACTGGTATGGTTCCGATAACAAACCGAACCTCATTAATTACGTTGTTACTGAAACTGCAACATAGGTACTTATACTATACATTTTGTTGAAACGGGCGAAAATCTTAATTAAGGGTTCTACTGAGAAATATTATGGCCTATTTTGTTTCTCGTAAGTGAACGTTTGCTTATAATGTCACTGCCCACTCCGCCCTCCTGCCCCCGTAGCATGCCGCCGCGCGATAACTTCCATACAATTATCTCAATTTTACAGATAGATGTGATAAATAAAAGATAGTTATCGCGGCCTTATTGTCGTGGCTTGCCAAGGATGCAGAAGTTAATTTGATTTGGTACGAATTAGTGAAGTGGTACCAAATAGCTAATGTTGCGTAATTGCCTTGAATACGTTCAAGTTTGAGTAAAAATCGTTTAATTTTATTATTTTCCTGCTTTCAGCGCCGCATAAGTAAAATTTTAGCCAGCGCCTTTCCAGAAAAAATGCTGCCAATCCTGCTCCCTGTGGGCAAGCGTTCGTTTATAATATCACTGGCCGCTCCGTATTGCGGAAAGTTGAAGAAACGCTCAAACTCTGAATAAATAATGGTGAACGGCGGCCAACTTGCGTTGATATTGGGATTGTTACCGAGAGGACAAATATTAACGCGGGCACCAGCTGGGACAACATGCGCCCAAGCTTTTTTTATACGATAAAGGTCACTGGTTATATCGAAAGGTTTTGTGTCGATAAAAAAAACAAAGTCAATCTCCAAATCTATCTATCTCTGGAAAATTATGAAATACTTATTGTGAATTCAGTACTTGTTTTAAGTGAATTCGTTTTTATGTTGGGTCGCGTCATAGCCTACTAAAGATAGAGTAAGTAGAGATCGATGATTTGAGCTCTTTCATTTAGGTGCATGCTGAACAAAATTATGCGACTTTGAAGCGTGACCGCGATGGTCAAGATTGCGCTAAAATAAATATATACTTGAGTAAGTAAGTGTTAAAAGTATTCGCATGTTACATGGATAACTTGGCAACGCACTTTACTTAAAAAAATTAGAAATTAATACCTGGCAAATTTTCCAATTATAAATTTTGCAACAAATAGTTTTAGTAGCGTTGAAATGAAATTTGTTTCGTAGGTCCAATACCGCAACACAACAACGATGAAAAATCTGCTAACTGCCGTCAACAATTTAATAGTTTGGTGCAAAATTGTAACTCCGAGAGAAAATCACGTAGAAAATCGATAGAGCCGGTTACATTTGACGAAGATTTTTTAGTAGGGTTAAAAAAACTGAAAAAAAGAAGTTGTTTAAATTTGATTTCCCAAAGATACTAATGTAAGGTTGTGAGGCTGTATTTATTTCCCTCGCACTTGCGCTATTATTTTACTCTTTAGTCAGCACGAGTCGGCCATTTCACGGGTGTGCGTGCTTTTCAATGGAACTTATGCTAATTTTGTAATATTCGACATCTGTTAGCTGAAAAACTTCAATACAACATACTTTGTTCTTAACAATCAGTCGTCTTCTTAAAGGTATAGGTAAATAAATAACCAAGAAATATGGAAATGGCAATGTCCAGTATCTTCAATGTACTGTACAAATAATTCAACCACCACCACAAAGTTCAAATTTTAAATTTAGCACCTATTAAAAGAATTTTAAGTAAGTGGCCAGTTCCGATTTAATTACGTGATAGTATAGGTGGGAGTCGGAAGTGTACCACCTTTTTATAATATGCGTTACTATCCGTTATCTTTATGCTTATCAGCAATGTTTACTAAGCGGAAAGAATTCATAAACTCTCAGAAATAGTAGAATAGCAGTGTCAGAATCAGAAATATATAGAGGCAAGACCACACTATTATTTTGACTAAAGAGTTACCTAATCTCTAAACGGCTTATGAATAAGTGGCACCCAAATTTGTGGGGACTTTGCGGTCGGGTATGCGGCTCATAAATTATTCAAACAACGGGTCAATATAGTCAATATTTCGGAGCAGACGAACAGCTTCACGAGATGAAGCAAGCATTCCGGGGAGATAATCTTCTCACGGGCCAAAGTTCGGGCTAAACATGTGGTGACGTATTATACAATGTACCTAGTCCTATTCACGTCCTGTCAACTTGTGGTGTACATTATTATATTTGCATAGAATCTTAATCTGTGACGCAAAATAAAAAAAAAACGGAGATGGAGCCCGAAGTATTGGGTATTGGATCCTATCAATGTGTCCGGTAGAAAAATAGTAGCTAATATTCTAATGCGTCACAGAATTTTTTTATTGCTCTGAAACACCTTCAAAATGTTCTGCACAGAACGTTCTTTGACGTCTGAATAATGAAATGTAATTTAATTTTGTTTGGTTATACATTAAAAGCGATGTAATATTTCGTTAAAGGTCTATTTTATTTAAGGGTGTATTCAGATATCGGGCAGTGCGAACACTGAAAAGCGCCGAACCTTTCTTAGTGATAGGTACAGTACAAAATGTTTTTGCACTTGTATTTCGCCAGTTTAATATCGTCAAAGTGATAAGTGAATAACTCGGGCTTTATTTTATCACCTTCATAAATTTGATCCAACAAATTGTTTGTTTTATATGCCATATAACAACACATGGCTTTGCAATCCACAATAACGTTTTACAAGCACATAAGTATTTTATTGTTAATACTTTCCTCAATATTTCATTGTATCTAATTTAGTATGTACAATGTTCCTCACATATTATGTACTACATATTTATTTGAAATATTTCTTGTAATATAATGTACAGACGGATTAGCCACGTCTGTTAATTTTGAGGAGCATTTTAGATAATATGATTATATTGATGTACTTACATCGAAAACCTCGAGCCCATTTGTATGCACGGGTAGGAAACAACGGGTACGTTCTATGTTTTTTTTATTTAGAAATTTTTATAATTAAATTGTTAAACGATAAAGAGATAAAATAATTATAAATACACTTCGCAAATAATTTCCTTTAAGCTTCAATAAATCAAAGAAACGGTTATTTACCTGGAGCTAATGGTAAACATACTTTGATGATAAATAATGAATGAGATACTAGAGGGCTTTTGTTTCATTTTCAAACAATTTCCTTAATTAAAACTGGAGCGGTCTTGAAAGAATAATAGTAGGGGAGGAGCCTCAGGCAACTGGGAACTACTGGGAATATTCACCGTCTCTATGGAACATGCTTTTGTAGCGGAAATATTTTTTTACGGAAGCAGCGTAGAAGTTTTTGAGATGGTTTATTCCCATGTGTAGTTTTGTGAAATAGTGATCAGTTCTTTCTTTAGCCTGAGATAAGGAGTCAAAGGCCTAAAAGCAGTTTTGATAGAAATTTCAATTGAAGTTGTTCGTTCATTACTATAATGACGGTTTCGATCAGGTGTGGAATTCAGTTTTGAACGCAAATTCACAAATGATTCCGCTGCGTGGATCGTCAAAAATATTTAGCTACAACTAATTATTTGATTCTTCTATGCTAGATTGGGAGCGATATAGAAAAATACAAAATGTGCCAGCTGCATCTCCTCCCGGGCATGCTGTAAAAACCTGCTAAGGGATTCGAGGGTTTCAGTATATTGTGATTTAGGAAATGGGCTGACAACCTGTCACTACAGCAACATACAAATCTATCTTAAACAACCCTCAAAACTTATCAAACGTGGCGAAAAGACCTTTGTTTGGGTCGTTGACGGTCTGCCTACCCTATTATGGATACAGGAATACAGGCGTGATATTATGTATTTATATGTATGTATGTAGTTATTTGATGATTTTCCACATCTGTATTGCATTGTTTGGAACACAATTAAAACTTTTATGAGAAGAGATATTCTCTTTCGTCTAAGGAAACTCGGAGCGTTGCAGAATAACCCCCAAGGAGCGTGTAAAGCCGACGCGGGGGATGTAAGTGGACAGCTCCACGACTGAGACAAACCCAGCTCAGGTGCTGCAAAGCCGAACAAAATGGTGTTGTACTTACTCTTACTGTCATTACCCGACTGTGCGCAAGCAAAGAAGGGTTATGTGTTTATCCAGCCTATGTATTTTTATTCGTCCCTCTGTGTAAGGCATTGTAGAGAAAAAAACACGTGGGCCGATTTTAACTACTCATGAGTGTTACTGAAGACATTAATTAATTTTTATATCGACAAAGTCGTAATTTTAGTTGGATTACACTTGAGAGCTGTTTATAAATACGGGCCAATAGTATAATTGATTAGGTACTTTTTGAAAATCAGTTTGAGGTTTCATATTTAACTACATACATCATTTTTCGTTTTGGACGACGACTTATAGTTCTAAAGTTCTCTTTCTACGTCTACGCAGTTGGGTATTTCGAACTTTTTAAAATGACTTGTTTCAAAATACGGTCAACAGCGTCTTGCATAAGTAAAGGATCGGCCTCTTTCTATTATCCGCCGGGCTGTATCATCCTGAATAGGTTTTATTGTTGACATCCTTCCATTTGCGAGGAGCTATTCTTGCATAATGGCGTCTTAAGTGCTAAAACTCTTCCGGCGCTTCCGTTTGGCCATTCAGAGCAATGGGTGGTATATTCAAATGTTCAAGAATAGAATATCTTTTACTGCTGCTGTGAAATAAGGTCGATATGGGTGACTTAGTAGAATCATACAAGTGCATCTTTTTATGTATATCTAACTAAGTAAATATTAGACATAAATAAAAACAAATTAACACATTACCAGTTTAATAAGTTTAACCGTGGGGAAATATCTATTTGTACCAACGGGAAACCGCATTATTCAAATTAAGTGACACCACAACGTCTACGACAGTCAAATAATTTACAAACGAATTGTATGTGATAAAAATATGTGTGAAGTCAAATTAAGGAATGCTTGTAGATTATCGTATCACATAGATTATAATCACATAAGTATGATATTATCAAATCTATGCCATGCATCTACATAATAATACTTCATTGCTGTCATTTCACTGTCCCTGACATGTATCGATCTCTGAAGCACAAACAATCAAAACAAATACCCAAATGAGTCATCAAAATACACTTTCAATAATTTACTAACAGGGTGGTAACCTTGGTGAGAATGTTGCCAGCACTGTACAAGTAAGTTCGTCAAATCACAATATAATAGTAACTTAAGCTAAAGTTCTTTATAAAAAAATAAAGAAGGTTATACTTTTCATTATAATTGAGCCCACTCGATAAATAAGGCTGGAGTCCTCTTCTCATTGCGTAGGTATTTAAGTAAGTGGCAATTTCTATACATATCAATGAAATGATAGAATTTTGTATAAATTTGAGGAAGGAAAAATATCTGAAGTGAATATCGCGATACACGAACCGCTTCACCGAAAGTACCGTGAAGATTCTAGATCAAGGGATCGGATAGCGTAAAGTAAAAGAGATTGCAGGGAAATGGTGCAGTGCGGCCCCGACTCACATTAGCTCTAACAGAGGAGGGATTTTACCACAGATTTAGAGCATGTTAGATAACGCAAGCCGCTCACAAGCGTGCCTGTGAAGATTATGCAAACAAATGACGTCCGGCAATCTCGGCTAAATCTGTGACAGTCATATATTTTTTGTACAAGCGTGCCTGTAAAGATTGCAAAACACAAACTTGACGCTCACCCACTGGTGGCGTATACTGTAAGTAATAATAATTATTTTCATAATAATTTTTAAATATTGTTTGTTGAAATATTATAGTAATAATAAAACCCAAAGCCACTAAAATAGGGGTGGCGGCCTCATTGGAAGGCATGACACGCTCGATTTTTTGTTTTTTATGAAACATGCAGTATCTAAACTCATCTTAATCTGTGGATATGACTAAGAGATTTCCAAATGCACTTTTGAGTTTCGCGCCAAAAAGCCACCAGCATTCTCAGTCAAGATTCCTTGGGAGATTTCATACAACCGGAATTAACGAAAACCGCGCACAACTGTTTTGTTATTCACAAAGCTAAGGAACATTTTCTCATTTAATAAATTACAAGAGCGCAGAATCCAATTTAATAAAAATTGCTTTCGAGTAACCATTAACTGATCAAAAATGTACATAAATAAATAAGCTTGCAAATAATTATGTGACAGCTAAATTAAAACAAAACATAGTCGGTGATGGGCGCCGTTTCTAAGGTTACCAGTTAAGTGCTAATAATTCGGTGAGAGCACGAATTAACTTTTATCTTACTTAACCAATGGGAGCCCCCCACAAATGTTTATATTATTATGTTTTTAGTATTTGTTGTTACAGAGGCAACAGAAATACAATGTCATCTGCGAATATTTCAACTGTCTAGCTATCATGGTTCATGACGGTTCATGAGATATAGCCTGGTGACAGACGGACGGACGGACGGACAGACAGCAGCGGGGACTCAGTAATAGGGTTCTATAATTACCCTTTGGGTACGGAACCCTAAAAAGGTAATAACAAACTAGATTTGCTGTACATTGGAATGTGCTTAAGTAGCTACTATATAAAGGCTAAATCCTGTCAGCTTAGTACAAAGGGAGATTAGAAGAACCCTTTCGTCGAAGACATTAAGGCTAAGTGTTATTTTAAGCTAATTTAAGCCGCTCTCTTTACGACTTTTTAAGCTGACTCACTTTAGAAATATTAAAGAAGGAAAAATACAATGCTGGGGGAAATTAATTCATTCATACAAAGTGAATTAAGTATTATGTTTCTAACCAACTGATTTACATTTTTAATCTTTAAGATGTTAGTGAGGTTTGTCCAGGATGTCCTTAATACAGGATATTATATACATTTTGCAATACATTAAATATTTATAATTTTTATTTTATAGTACACAATATAATAGAATAAACATAGTAAGAATAAAATGATTATCTATCTATCTACATATGCCAGAGAAAAGGTACTCAGTATAGGTAAATCACAACAAGCTAACTGGTATTCTATAACATGCCTATTACGTCAATACGTATATAAATCACAACATTCAATGGACTTGGTAAAGAAAAATAATGCAAAAAGTAAGGTGTGTTGCAGTCCTACTGCTATAAGTAACACGTTGTAAAGCGATAAGTGAGTATCTAGTCTTTGGCATCATGTAGGTAGTAGATTCACTTGATATTCAATAAGTATTCCATGGAAACTATTTTGAAGATTTTTATCATTATTTCGTTATTTTGTATAAATAATTATGGAAATTTTCTCGAAACAAGAGTGTTCTCAAGTTTTTGTGAATATATATTTCCGAAGACTCCCCTTCTCTCGCTCACATTATTCTTTCAAGAGAGCTTCGACTATAATTAAGGAAATTGCGTC
Source organism: Scrobipalpa atriplicella (assembly GCA_029255725.1). NCBI lineage: Eukaryota > Metazoa > Arthropoda > Insecta > Lepidoptera > Gelechiidae > Scrobipalpa > Scrobipalpa atriplicella. The sequence continues at coordinate 79,019 of JARACY010000591.1, forward strand.
TGAAATTTAAACAAAGGCACCGAGTCTCATTATTTACCATCAAAGTGTGTTTAGTATGAACTTCAGGTAAATGGCAATTTAATGCTGATTTATGAACGCTCCTATTAATATCTTTATTAAATTTGAAATTTCCTTTTGTAAGTTATCCACCATAACATGAAAACGAGTTATATGAATTTCTTTCATAATTAAATTATATATGGCGACAGTTAAGGGCTGGTAACCTATCAAGTTGCGTGTATTTTTGAAGGTAATAAATAAAGCTCAAGTTGCCATCCACTTGTCACCATCTCCGTCACATAACCCGAGCAATGGCGCGTCGGGTAACAAAGCGCCAGTCTTCAAGGGTCCATTATACCCTGGCCCGGACACATTAGTACCCACCGAGCACTCCGCCACCCTGTTTAGCCACAACATCGGCCCATGATAAGATTATCTGCCTGGAATACTTCCTTAATCTCGTAGACTTGTTTACTTTGTCCCGAGTTGTGACTGTATCGACCTAACCTGATTATTGTTACGGAGAAATCCGACGGAGAGCTGGCTGGGAAAATTGGATGGCCACTTATTCATAATCCGTTGAAGAATTCTGCAAGTGACAAGACGACCAACTTTATCATAGCATTTGACCCCAGCATTAGGAATTTTCACCCCTTTCGAGAATAATCTTCGCATATTTTCTTTTCTATTCTGTTGAATAATATAGAACGAAAAGTTTCGCTATATGTCTTCTGACACACAATTTACGTGGAATCTTACAAAAACACTCGAACGGGAAGGAAAGTGTACAGAAAAATAAGCCGCCACAAAAGATGTCAGAAAACTTTTTTCTATTTATAACATTGCTTCCGGTTGAAATATTTGGGCGATGGAATTTCTCGGCACGCTTAGTCGTTCCCTATATTTTACTCGGTGGAGCGATTCTCCCCGCATTATTTAAAAGAAGAGATACGTACCGTGTGCGGCTCTATCGATTATCCATTCGGCGTGCTTTGTTCTCGGCGGCGGGATTAAGGACAAGTTCCATGCTCCGGCGGCGGGACCTATGTAGAGCAAGCCAGCCCCGCTGCAATCTCTTTCAGTAAACACTGAATGGTTCCATTTTAAATTGGTTTCCAGTTAACTTAGAAACTCAATATTTGCCGTCGGATCGCCGTTATCATTTTGCGCAAAACTGTTGAGCGTCAAACCGGAACCTCGTTGGCGGCAGTCGAACTAACTTGTTTATTTATTGATGTGTTTCGTTATTGGAACTTTGAGTACAAGTGTAAACTTTTACTTTATCGGTCCTAAAACTATCCGATACAAAAGTTATTTTGTAGCTTAAGTTTGTTGTAAACGAACATTGTTGCTAAGATTGCTTTGTTTACTGAATCTTACTTTTATAATGGCGTCGATGGACTTTGTCGTGGCCATTGCGAGGTCTTATAGCATCTAAAGTCCAATGACCTGTAGGTAGGTACTATTATTGTAACCTCTACCGGGTGTAAAAAAATTGCTGACCAAACTTTAGGGTGTGCCTGCCCAACCCATGAAACTGAACAACTCTTCTCAAGGAACATAGGTCAAAATAGGAAAAATAATTTGGCCACCCCATACAAATGATGTCCGCGCCTGGAGTCATTTTGTATGGGAGGGCTATAATTTCTTTTTATACTTATTTTGACCAATGTTCCTTGGGGAAAGTTATTTAGCTTCATGGTCAGGTTCACACCCTAACGTTCGGTCATATATTTTTTTTACACCCAATGTGTCGTAACGACGTTGGTTACTTCATAAAGGCCTAGGAAGTTGTAATTTGTGCGTGATATTACGCAGCTATTAGGCAGCAGTAGCGATGCGCTGCCAGCGATGTATTATGTATCGGATACGTGGGTGCACGGGCGGCGGCTGGCGCTGGCCTATCTCACTGGTGCCAATTATAAAATTCAGGTCACCGGCTCATCTCATCACGCTTATTTATGAATTTCATAGCCGGTCCACGTGTACCGAGAATGCATAGCGGCAAAAAATATGTAAAATGCAAATATAATTTTAAATATTTCATATAAGTTGAGCTATACAAAAAGGGCTTGTTTGATAAAATAGTAAATATTTTGTTCTTCAATATTTTTACTTACATGGTAGGTATTTAATGTTACTTATTGAATATTTTTTTAAATACTTTTTAGAAATTGAAATTTTAAAACTAGCTTTATGTATATATTTATAGATAGAGCCTTATGTATATATTTACGTATCCTTTGTAGTGCTCTAGCTTAAAAATAAGATGTTTTTTTATTCTTTCGTTTAAAATATTGAAAAAAAAAATCGTAACATAGCATAAAGTTATTGCAAAAACATTTCCCAAAAAAAAAAAATAAGAGTAAGTATTTCTTCCCGTTGGTAAACGTAAGAAAGATTGGCGTTCAAATCCCCATCCCAAATCAGCTTACATTAAGCATCAAAGTCAATTTGAATTACTGACAATCAGAACAGAAATCATTATTGTGAGTTAAACACAGCCAACGAATATAGAAATGGTGTATTTTCTTTTCGCCGTTCCGTCTTCACTGGGCTCAATTATGATTGCTACTTGCTCAGTTTTGCAAAATGTACTTTCTGACATAATTGTTAAATGAAGTCCTACTTAATAAGTACAATTAAAAAAAACACTGCAAAGAATGAACTGTAGCGGTCAAAAGTTATTCAAAGACTTTAATATAGCTAAACATTTTATATAGTTCCAATTTTGAACACAATTTGTAGATGGTGCGTAATATGATAATTGTGAAAACACTAACTTTTAAGCATTGGTAGATCAGTAGCAATCCTATTTGAGCCAACCGTTTATTTGATAAAGACTACTTCACTTCAAACACATTAACTTTATCACTACGAGCAATTTATTTAAGTTAATAGTTGTTTTCTTCTGTAGTTTGAAATAATGTAATTCCTCGGTCTCATCAGACAGTTTTAAATCGTGTTAGGTTGCGTTCCGACCGTAAATCCTGGGCACGTAGCAACGGGGGTATAAAACAAAATGAGTACGAGGTTTAGTGTCACTGAAAGGTAATCAAGTGTTCAATTATTAAATTTTCAGAGTAGTTAAGGCTAATTTGGATATTTATTGTAGAAATGTTGTACCTAACTAAATCAACTTGGTGAGGTTTTTAATGATTTTGAAATGTTTGTCATGAAAAGCTCTAGCAAATGAAGATAAGCTCTAGCAAATGAAGATACGTTAGTTAAGCTCGTTTCTCTTTTTTTTACGGTTTGAGGATTTAATCTAAAGTCACTTGAATCTTTTAAAAGAACATATTAGGCATTTAAGATTCAAATTTAATTTATGTTTAGGCTTTGTGTGGGCCCAGCTGGGGCCCGCGTTAATATTTGTCCTCTCGGTAACAATGCCAATATCAGCGCGAGTTGGTCACCGTTTGCCATTATTTATTCAGAGTTTGAGCGTTTCTTCAACTTTCCGCAATACGGAGCGGCCAGTGATATTATAAGCGGACCTCGCCTCCAGAAAGCACAATTGGCCGCATTTTTCCGACAAAAACCCGAGCTCTAAGTGTAAATACTTTTTTTTTTCTTTTACGGCACTGTGATGAAAGAAAGAAAAAAGTGGAACGAAGCGGTTATTTATTACGATCAAGGCAGAGCAATACGCAACATGCGCTTTTTGGCAGCAGTTCAGACCGCAGTTAATCCTAGCGGATAGTGCATAAATTATCTAGCTAGGCCGTGTGCAAATTGCAAGCAGAGTTCACAAAACGCACTTCGAGCTCCCGTGTTCTACGGCGTAGTAAATCTCGTAGCAGAAGCGTGAGCTTTGCTACGCTTGTTAAAGACTTTTCCTAGAAACACATTATTTGCCTATTATTAGTCTACAATTATAATGGTTAGTTAGATCGTAAAGCGAGGATTGTAGTTGATTTTATTTAAAAAATTGAGAGCAGCCAACCGTTGCTACTTATAAGCAAAGGAAAGAGAAATGACGTGTCCGGCAAAAAATTGTGCAAGACTTTGTTCCAAAGTATTATTACTGAAGGTCAGTTAAAAATATGGGAATTCCTTTTTTGCTGTTTTTTCTACAAATAGCCCGAAGTTTGCCTTTAAATATAGTACAGAACACTGATTAGAGAAGAACTACGTTGCTTGTATTATGCTATTTCAAGGTTTATTTTCGTTCATTTTATTAAAGGAAAGCCGAGTCCGACTGGCGCTAAAATAGGAACGAGAAATGACGTCACCGGCGGGCGAGTGACGTGTTTTCGCCCTGTGACACGCTAAAGAAACGCCATAGAGCCTTTCACGCTATTACTTAGCTAAAGAAACGTTTTCACGATTTTCGTTTCACTCCCTACTCAATATTTCATGAAATTGTAGTATAAATAAACAACTTTGTTATTAAATACTATTCATCATTTTCTGTACATTCGTTTATAAAACCTTAGTATAAAGTCAAGTAATCATACATAAAGTCACACCTTGATCCCTTACGGGGTTGGCAAAGCGTAACATTTTACTAATAGAGCTTTTCGTCACGTCTGAAAATATATCGGAAAATTTTAGATTGAATTTTGTTACTGACAGGTTGTTAGCCCACCACTTAATTATATTATTGACCCTCAAATCCCTGTGCTAGTTTTCACAGCATGCCGAGAAAAAAAACAGCTGGCGTATGCAATTTTTTTCAATGACTCCCAGTCCAGCATAGAAAAAAATTAAATCACACACTACTAGGTAGGTAATTGATTCTCTTACACTTACTGAATAACACCATGGCCCTGATCCTGAGCGCAGGGGGATCCAGCACTTCCTGCCTATTACTGGTTACTGGCCCTAATTAGAGAAACACTTTTGCACTTGATATTACACTTTATTTATTATTGTTCTTCCTGTACCACTTTTGACTTAGTTTCTCTTACCGTCTGGGACTAACAATATCGAATTCCTCAGACCTTATAAATTAACCAGAACAAATCTCACCATCGCCATGTATTATTTCCTACAATTTCTACAGTGACATCTATGGACAACTTATTAATAACAACTATGACATGACATCTGTCTTGTACACTTACTTAGTAGGTGTTATAGGCTACGGTGCTATTATACTTACCATAAGCAGGTGGACCATATGCTTAGTTGCCGCTGTATAACAGTGATGTGTATGAGTGACCTTGGAAATATGACTAGTTATGTGTATAAAAAGAACAGTAAGGCAAGTCCACAGAGACTGGAAGAAATTGAAAAGGAATAACTAAGTAACGGAGGCAGGTAATTATCTCGAGTAGGCTCGGGGCAGGAAAGAGACCGAGTTCGTAATATAAATTAGTTAAAATCTTTCATAATGCGCACTTCCCATTCGTTTTAAAAGTAAGAAAATGGCTGCAATTCGGCGGAAATACGATTTAACTTAAATAAAACCATACCTGTCATTTTCTGTCATGAGAACAGAAAGGGACGGCACTATAGTCAAACTAATTTTGATACTGTCGGTTACAATTCGTTTAGTTTCAAAGGATTTTGGTCAATACGCTTCCACCTCACGACTCTTTCATTTGACAGGATTATAATTTGTTCGTCCATAGTGCCGTCCCGTTTTGTTCTCTCATGGCAGAAAGGACAGAATGATCTTATTTTATTTAAATAGTGTTCCTGTCGAATTGGGGCCATTACTTTTCTCTGAGAGCTTTGATACGATTATGGTTTTGAGTTTATTTCCGCTTCTCTAAAGTTGTAGGGGGACTTTCATTGTCATGTCATAATGCATTACCAAAACGAGGAAGCTTCAAAGAGATTCAAATGCCGCTGGCGTTTTCTCTACGGCATGGTATAAACGTATTTAGCCACTGTGTTTATTGAATCATTGTTTATTTTGAGCTCAACTAATTACCAAGAACGTTGACTCTACTGTGAACACACGTTTAAATTATTGTCTTAATTAAGAAAGATAATCCGGATCTCATGATTTAATTTACTTTCCACATATAAATTACACTTCGAGAGTTTACAATATTTATTTTATGTCGAATCTTTAGATTACACTTTACTCCCTTGTGTTGAATAAATTTTATTTTATTCCATTAAATTTGAGACAAACTTGACTTAAAAAATAAAATTTAGATGCTTAATTTTATTGAATAAATTGTTTTTTTTTACAGATTCAATGACTTCACACACTTTGTATGAAAATTTAGTTGGTAATAACCGATTCATATATAATAACTGATATCAACTCATTTAATAAATTTATTAAACAAAACTCTTTTTCTTGAGAATATTTTAAATGTTATTTTTATCACAGATTATATTTATAAGCGCGGCGGGCGTGCTTTTATTTTCCTTCTCAAGTTTCGAAACCAGTCCACTATTCATCATAGTGCAGTGTATGGTAAAGTTAGTTTGTCCCGTAATTGAAGCCAACCGAGAACACTTGCTTGAACTACCCTCCCGCGCTCCGAGTGGTGTTAGGCTCGTATTTATGAAGTGATCTCAAGATTGAGAGCAATATAAAGTATGGATTTGACAGGCCGTTTTGTACTGAAATTACATTTCTGATACGATCTTAAACTCGCTGTTACTCTTGAGAGCTGTTTATAAATATGGGCCTCAGAGCCTCTCACTAATACTCTAAACATTGACTCTAGC
>JARACY010000592.1:0-85642 GCA_029255725.1 Scrobipalpa atriplicella
CTTTCCATTGCAATATGTAATGTTGTGGTGATATTGAGATTGAGAGAGAAATGCATTATTATCATTCCAATAAAATGATGACTGGATTAGGTCAAAGGCCTACCTAGGTAGTTATCAATTAGATTAGTGGTTAGGATTGAACCGAGTCGTTTTATCGACAAAATACTTACAGCAAGATTTTTCATTCACTAACGAAATTTTAAGGGATTGTTAATACCTACCACTGATTAGAGAAGGAGCGCTAGCTCCATTTACTCTTCTGTGGTTAATACCATGAAACTGAACAACTTTCTCTATGGAACATAGGCCAAAATATGATAGCAAGATTTAAAATGACTCAAACAGCTGACACCTTTTGTATGAGAAGTCCATTTTTTAAATAATTTAATTCCAGAGAAATTTGTACAGTTTCAGAGCGAAGCCCTTTAAATTTCTTCGGTGTGTGAAAAATCTCGCTGTAGAAGTGTACACGCTCTCTTCTGAATATGAGTGAATATTTTCGGTCGGTTGCTTGAACAAAGACGTTTCTCTGATCCTCACTTCTTCTGTGGCATAGTCGATGTTTTTGTTTACCTCTTTAGCTGCAATTAGACAACTAGAGCGCACGCGCACGCGCACGCAACAGCGCAACATCGAAACCGTGTCAAGAGCCGGGTGCCGGGTGGTGCGTTGGTAGTGGCCTGACTGTGGCGTGATGCGGGGTACATGGTTCGATATTCGACTACCGGTTACTGGCACACTTACCAAACACCAAGTAAACAAACATTAAATGGTATACATACAAGTTGGACTGGTCTATGTCAACACCAGTGTTTACATGGTGAAGAAAACATTCTATATTGGAGGTGTGTCTGGATGAGTAAAATATATCTTATTGGAATGGATCGAGAAGGCAGAATAATTACACGAAATAATTATTACGTTATTAAGAAATAGGGGTCTTTGCACTTTGTTCAGGCAGTTGAAGAGTCAGAATAAGTCTATTAAATAAATGCAAAATATGGCAGAAGACAGACAGAGACGACGAAATCCTTAGGGTTTCTAATACGAGCATAGCAATAGCAACTTTGATCAAATGTTTAATTGCAATAACAAAAATAAGTAATATCGTTTAGAAGTTAAACTCTACGCCTCTATCCAAAATCTTATCGTGGAAATTTTTGACATTTTCACTGTAAACGTTGGAATTCTAAAGGGAAACTAGGACCAGATATCGCTCACGAGCAGAAACCCAGCGCAGGCTCTGACGTAAATAGCTCATGTCAGGTAAATTCCCTCCCCCAGTAGTGAGTGCAGGTTATTGTCACTCGTTTGTAATCCTCTCACATGCGGGCGATAACTTGTCCTTATTTCGTTAACTTATTCATAAGTGGTCGCATTGTGCGTGTGTTTCACCAGTTCTTTAAATTAATAACGCGTGCTACAAATGTAATAAAAAAAACCTGTCATAATATTTTCGAATCTATCCATTAAGGGGAACAAGTTTTCCCAAGGAACTAAGGTCGGAATATGAAAAAAAAATTGGATTACTTGCAAATGGTATCAGCAACTTGAGTCATTTTAGATGGGATGAACAACTTTTCTCAAGGAACATACATAGGTATTAAAAGTAAATAGTTTCTAACATTAGGTACGTCAAATAGTAGCTTGTGGTAATATATGAATTTAGTTGTATGAAACAGGCGCGGGAGTCATATCACTGAAAATCTTTTGAAAACGCATGCGAATACCCGATGAATCACGCGCACGCGCTACTCCCCTCGCGTGCGCGTAACTGCTGTGCGGTTCATACGCTCACGATTTTGGGTTTCCGCTGAAAACGGCATGCTGCAATGAACACGTAATTTAAGACAATAATAGTTGTAGTAATAGTCATCGCGTTTTACGTAATTTTGAGTCAAATGTATAATCGTAAATTTTTTATGGTCATAATGGCAAATCAGCCAACTTAACAGATTCGCCGCTCTATGCGTAATAGGGTTAGTTTCCAATTTTCCTTTCAATAAAAGAAGTACATATTAGTAGGTACATCATCATCTGAAATAATATGTCAGTAAAAATAACTTATCTGAATGAAATAAAATTAACTAAGTAACTAATTGCTTATCATCATGAACCTCATTTTGATGGAGTAAGTGATCGTCAATCTATAGATATTCAGCTCAATATACAAATACATTACATTCTGAAAGTGCTACGCCAGGTAGGTATACTTATAGGTAGGTATTATGGTTAATTCATCATGACATAAAACTACTCTACTAAATATAGAATCGAGCTAAAAATATCTCTTTTGCAATGCAAGTAAATAAATCTTACTTAGACAACTATAAAACAATGCTAATTGTTTGTTTGTGATGCAAGTCATCTAATGTAGCATCTAACATAGTGCCTTTTGTTCATCAGTGTATGACTGCTTATTTGACCAGGATACGTCGTCATAATTTAACTTATACTTATGCATATGCATGCATGAGATACATCCATCTACCAAAAAGTATAGAAATAAGTTGGAAAATAATATAGAAAAATAAATAAATGAGGAAGCACACAAGTAGGTATAGTTTTGACAAAGTAATTTATGGATATACTTAGGGTGTTTTGAGTCTATGAAAGTGAAGAATACGTCACTAAAAGTATGCGACATAAACCCTCTCAAAAAGTTTAGTGTATTTTCTGTGTCTACGTCATAAATATGATGACGAGGTTCTGAAGGCGGCGGAATGCACACAGCTGGCGTGTGGAGTGTGAAGTGAAGGATTTCGCGTATTGGTGCTAATTGCTCGCAATACAGCAAGTATTTAGTGCATCCTGTAGCCGCTTCCTCGGGCTTCCCCAGTCAGAGCTGACTCAGTCTGGTGCAACTGGATAGCCAATCAAGCGTACAACTACGACTTTGCCGAAAAGTATGGTTCGGATTGAAAAGAATACCTACTCAAAGGAAAAGTACTCAAAGATTAATTAAATCATCATTGAAAAGGTGACAATCAGTAGTGGATCATTTCATTTCATTTACTCAAATCAATAAACAGCGTATACCTACACTGTGTGCGAATGTTTTCACATAAATTACCTACTAAAAATATCACTAATATTGAATAGACTTAATTAATACATAATATCTAATACATTTCATCAATATATCATCAATCATATCACCTTCACAGTGAAAGAACTTTTGCATTATATTTTCATAATATTGCATAATAATTTCTCTAAACGTTTTTAGAAAAAAAAAAAGTCTTTATCTAATATTCGTAAGTGAGCACAGAATATATATTTATAATAGTACTACATAACGTGAGGATGATGGGAGACACAGGTTTCGATTACGATCGTCTATTGTAAATGATATGGTATGAGGTGATGGATACGCGACCGATTTACTTTCAGGATCCGTTACCGTAAGAGACAGAGAGTAAAAATAAATCTTTTTTAGGACCATTCGGTCGACTTCCTAAAATGTTGACTTCCCAAAAAGTTAAGTTTCCTAAAATGTTGACTTTTCATGAAGACGAGTAATGTTGGTAGACAGTTTGGCGCCCAGAGTTGTAGCTAGGAATTTAACAGGTGATTCAATAGTGTAGAATGGTGATATGTAAATGGCATCAAAGGTGATACACTTATCTACGAGTATTACAGCGCAGATGCATGAAGTTTGATCTCTATACGGTTTCTTATTACTCTTTTGTGAGAAGTGAAAAAAGTTATCACTTTTATTGAAGTTTTTGACGTATCTAGTCTACGTCTTGTAAATTGATTTGTAGGGTGCATGTTCAAAAAGATGATTTAGTTGTCCTGTAACGCTTGATCAAGCGGCTACATCCGATAAGGTGACAGGTGACAATGTCAAAATGTCAAGTATAAAATGTCAAAAACGTCAAATGTGATATGTCAAAAGTAGGTATATCAAATGTCATTTATCAAAAATATCATGGTGACAGGTGACAGGTCATAGATATTTACCCAGTTTCTGTATCTGTACTACTAGTGTGGTTGGCTATGTATAAACATAGTTTAGAATATTATATTTAAGTAACACTATGTATACAATTATTTACTTTTTCCAAAAAAATACAGTAAAATAAAATGAACACAAATTGAGATAAGTTAAATAGCTAACATGTTATAGTTAAAGTTATAGTTACAATAATCTGTTCGTTTAAGTAATAAACATAGTTATTTGAATAAATGAGTGCAAATGAAAGTAAATTTATCAATCAAATTGTATATTTAATTTTACATCTTCTTTGTATCCATATAAAATAGTGATAATTCAATAAAAATGGTTCAATTTTATTCACAAAAATATGCAATCATCATTTCAGTCATGACGTAGGCACGTTAAACTACTTATAGTCCGTAAACCGACTATACAGACAACCATTTTTATTTCTTATCTAAAAATTAACTTAGTACATTATTTTGGATACAAGAAAATTTATAAAATAATTATGTCCAATTTGACTTTAAATGGTTATTATGCCCTTTACACAATTTTTATCTCTCAGTAACAGACTAACAGGTATAAACTATGAGCTGACAATTAAATTTCACATTTCTACTAAGAACAACATTTGTGCTAAGAGCCGGGGAATTGGGGATACCCCACGTGAGCAACACTTGTTACTAGTTAACCGAATTTACGTCACTATTACACATAGCCAGCGTGTGCCTGCTCAGTGTTTACACAGTGAGCAACACTACATCCGACTCCGTAAAACTAAACAAACATGACGTAGCACTACACATCACGCCCATTCTCAAAAATTACGGTTAAAAGTGTTTACAATGGGATTATAATTTAGTCTGACGTTGTGAGCGAAGCGTGAGAATTTAAGTTACGTTCTCTATTGATTCAAATCGGATTGGTTATTTTTCTGATTAGATATCTTGTAAGAGTAAAGACTGAATGGTCAATATTGATTGAAAAACACGAATTTTATGCGTGTAAATTGAATGTATTAATGTACAAGTAATGCGACAGCTGGCTAAATAGCTGGATTATTTACCTATATTGTGTAAATTATTGGCGGTTTTTTTTTCTGCAGACTTTCATATTTCAAATGCGATTGAGTATGACTTTAGGATACAGTTTAACAGCCTAAAGCTTAAATTAATTCACAAAATAATACACTAAGAATCTGTTACCCTTACTGGGTTTTGCAGTATGGTCGGGATGAGTCGGGATGAGATGCAGCTGGTACGAAAGCTAGTTTCAATTAATGACTCAGACCGGATGGCGGTGGCGCTACTTCCCAATGAGCCATCTTAAAGTCTGGTTTAAAATCCAGTTTGATCACAAATCACAAGGTAATGGTCCTTCAACCAGCTCTACAACTTCAACTGTTGTCAAGTGCTCCGCATGCAAATCGCATGCTAATAAAGGCTCGGGAAGTCACCGCATGTAGCACTGGTTTCTGTTATTATGATTGCAATTTATTATTAAAGTCTGCAGAAAAAAAACCGCCAATAATTTACACAATATAGGTAAATAATCCAGCTATTTAGCCAGCTGTCGCATTACTTGTACATTAATACATTCAATTTACACGCATAAAATTCGTGTTTTTCAATCAATATTGACCATTCAGTCTTTACTCTTACAAGATATCTAATCAGAAAAATAACCAATCCGATTTGAATCAATAGAGAACGTAACTTAAATTCTCACGCTTCGCTCACAACGTCAGACTAAATTATAATCCCATTGTAAACACTTTTAACCGTAATTTTTGAGAATGGGCGTGATGTGTAGTGCTACGTCATGTTTGTTTAGTTTTACGGAGTCGGATGTAGTGTTGCTCACTGTGTAAACACTGAGCAGGCACACGCTGGCTATGTGTAATAGTGACGTAAATTCGGTTAACTAGTAACAAGTGTTGCTCACGTGGGGTATCCCCAATTCCCCGGCTCTTAGCACAAATGTTGTTCTTAGTAGAAATGTGAAATTTAATTGTCAGCTCATAGTTTATACCTGTTAGTCTGTTACTGAGAGATAAAAATTGTGTAAAGGGCATAATAACCATTTAAAGTCAAATTGGACATAATTATTTTATAAATTTTCTTGTATCCAAAATAATGTACTAAGTTAATTTTTAGATAAGAAATAAAAATGGTTGTCTGTATAGTCGGTTTACGGACTATAAGTAGTTTAACGTGCCTACGTCATGACTGAAATGATGATTGCATATTTTTGTGAATAAAATTGAACCATTTTTATTGAATTATCACTATTTTATATGGATATACAAAGAAGATGTAAAATTAAATATACAATTTGATTGATAAATTTACTTTCATTTGCACTCATTTATTCAAATAACTATGTTTATTACTTAAACGAACAGATTATTGTAACTATAACTTTAACTATAACATGTTAGCTATTTAACTTATCTCAATTTGTGTTCATTTTATTTTACTGTATTTTTTTGGAAAAAGTAAATAATTGTATACATAGTGTTACTTAAATATAATATTCTAAACTATGTTTATACATAGCCAACCACACTAGTAGTACAGATACAGAAACTGGGTAAATATCTATGACCTGTCACCTGTCACCATGATATTTTTGATAAATGACATTTGATATACCTACTTTTGACATATCACATTTGACGTTTTTGACATTTTATACTTGACATTTTGACATTGTCACCTGTCACCTTATCGGATGTAGCCGCTTGATCAAGCGTTACAGGACAACTAAATCATCTTTTTGAACATGCACCCTACAAATCAATTTACAAGACGTAGACTAGATACGTCAAAAACTTCAATAAAAGTGATAACTTTTTTCACTTCTCACAAAAGAGTAATAAGAAACCGTATAGAGATCAAACTTCATGCATCTGCGCTGTAATACTCGTAGATAAGTGTATCACCTTTGATGCCATTTACATATCACCATTCTACACTATTGAATCACCTGTTAAATTCCTAGCTACAACTCTGGGCGCCAAACTGTCTACCAACATTACTCGTCTTCATGAAAAGTCAACATTTTAGGAAACTTAACTTTTTGGGAAGTCAACATTTTAGGAAGTCGACCGAATGGTCCTAAAAGATTTATTTTTACTCTCTGTCTCTTACGGTAACGGATCCTGAAAGTAAATCGGTCGCGTATCCATCACCTCATACCATATCATTTACAATAGACGATCGTAATCGAAACCTGTGTCTCCCATCATCCTCACGTTATGTAGTACTATTATAAATATATATTCTGTGCTCACTTACGAATATTAGATAAAGACTTTTTTTTTTTCTAAAAACGTTTAGAGAAATTATTATGCAATATTATGAAAATATAATGCAAAAGTTCTTTCACTGTGAAGGTGATATGATTGATGATATATTGATGAAATGTATTAGATATTATGTATTAATTAAGTCTATTCAATATTAGTGATATTTTTAGTAGGTAATTTATGTGAAAACATTCGCACACAGTGTAGGTATACGCTGTTTATTGATTTGAGTAAATGAAATGAAATGATCCACTACTGATTGTCACCTTTTCAATGATGATTTAATTAATCTTTGAGTACTTTTCCTTTGAGTAGGTATTCTTTTCAATCCGAACCATACTTTTCGGCAAAGTCGTAGTTGTACGCTTGATTGGCTATCCAGTTGCACCAGACTGAGTCAGCTCTGACTGGGGAAGCCCGAGGAAGCGGCTACAGGATGCACTAAATACTTGCTGTATTGCGAGCAATTAGCACCAATACGCGAAATCCTTCACTTCACACTCCACACGCCAGCTGTGTGCATTCCGCCGCCTTCAGAACCTCGTCATCATATTTATGACGTAGACACAGAAAATACACTAAACTTTTTGAGAGGGTTTATGTCGCATACTTTTAGTGACGTATTCTTCACTTTCATAGACTCAAAACACCCTAAGTATATCCATAAATTACTTTGTCAAAACTATACCTACTTGTGTGCTTCCTCATTTATTTATTTTTCTATATTATTTTCCAACTTATTTCTATACTTTTTGGTAGATGGATGTATCTCATGCATGCATATGCATAAGTATAAGTTAAATTATGACGACGTATCCTGGTCAAATAAGCAGTCATACACTGATGAACAAAAGGCACTATGTTAGATGCTACATTAGATGACTTGCATCACAAACAAACAATTAGCATTGTTTTATAGTTGTCTAAGTAAGATTTATTTACTTGCATTGCAAAAGAGATATTTTTAGCTCGATTCTATATTTAGTAGAGTAGTTTTATGTCATGATGAATTAACCATAATACCTACCTATAAGTATACCTACCTGGCGTAGCACTTTCAGAATGTAATGTATTTGTATATTGAGCTGAATATCTATAGATTGACGATCACTTACTCCATCAAAATGAGGTTCATGATGATAAGCAATTAGTTACTTAGTTAATTTTATTTCATTCAGATAAGTTATTTTTACTGACATATTATTTCAGATGATGATGTACCTACTAATATGTACTTCTTTTATTGAAAGGAAAATTGGAAACTAACCCTATTACGCATAGAGCGGCGAATCTGTTAAGTTGGCTGATTTGCCATTATGACCATAAAAAATTTACGATTATACATTTGACTCAAAATTACGTAAAACGCGATGACTATTACTACAACTATTATTGTCTTAAATTACGTGTTCATTGCAGCATGCCGTTTTCAGCGGAAACCCAAAATCGTGAGCGTATGAACCGCACAGCAGTTACGCGCACGCGAGGGGAGTAGCGCGTGCGCGTGATTCATCGGGTATTCGCATGCGTTTTCAAAAGATTTTCAGTGATATGACTCCCGCGCCTGTTTCATACAACTAAATTCATATATTACCACAAGCTACTATTTGACGTACCTAATGTTAGAAACTATTTACTTTTAATACCTATGTATGTTCCTTGAGAAAAGTTGTTCATCCCATCTAAAATGACTCAAGTTGCTGATACCATTTGCAAGTAATCCAATTTTTTTTTCATATTCCGACCTTAGTTCCTTGGGAAAACTTGTTCCCCTTAATGGATAGATTCGAAAATATTATGACAGGTTTTTTTTATTACATTTGTAGCACGCGTTATTAATTTAAAGAACTGGTGAAACACACGCACAATGCGACCACTTATGAATAAGTTAACGAAATAAGGACAAGTTATCGCCCGCATGTGAGAGGATTACAAACGAGTGACAATAACCTGCACTCACTACTGGGGGAGGGAATTTACCTGACATGAGCTATTTACGTCAGAGCCTGCGCTGGGTTTCTGCTCGTGAGCGATATCTGGTCCTAGTTTCCCTTTAGAATTCCAACGTTTACAGTGAAAATGTCAAAAATTTCCACGATAAGATTTTGGATAGAGGCGTAGAGTTTAACTTCTAAACGATATTACTTATTTTTGTTATTGCAATTAAACATTTGATCAAAGTTGCTATTGCTATGCTCGTATTAGAAACCCTAAGGATTTCGTCGTCTCTGTCTGTCTTCTGCCATATTTTGCATTTATTTAATAGACTTATTCTGACTCTTCAACTGCCTGAACAAAGTGCAAAGACCCCTATTTCTTAATAACGTAATAATTATTTCGTGTAATTATTCTGCCTTCTCGATCCATTCCAATAAGATATATTTTACTCATCCAGACACACCTCCAATATAGAATGTTTTCTTCACCATGTAAACACTGGTGTTGACATAGACCAGTCCAACTTGTATGTATACCATTTAATGTTTGTTTACTTGGTGTTTGGTAAGTGTGCCAGTAACCGGTAGTCGAATATCGAACCATGTACCCCGCATCACGCCACAGTCAGGCCACTACCAACGCACCACCCGGCACCCGGCTCTTGACACGGTTTCGATGTTGCGCTGTTGCGTGCGCGTGCGCGTGCGCTCTAGTTGTCTAATTGCAGCTAAAGAGGTAAACAAAAACATCGACTATGCCACAGAAGAAGTGAGGATCAGAGAAACGTCTTTGTTCAAGCAACCGACCGAAAATATTCACTCATATTCAGAAGAGAGCGTGTACACTTCTACAGCGAGATTTTTCACACACCGAAGAAATTTAAAGGGCTTCGCTCTGAAACTGTACAAATTTCTCTGGAATTAAATTATTTAAAAAATGGACTTCTCATACAAAAGGTGTCAGCTGTTTGAGTCATTTTAAATCTTGCTATCATATTTTGGCCTATGTTCCATAGAGAAAGTTGTTCAGTTTCATGGTATTAACCACAGAAGAGTAAATGGAGCTAGCGCTCCTTCTCTAATCAGTGGTAGGTATTAACAATCCCTTAAAATTTCGTTAGTGAATGAAAAATCTTGCTGTAAGTATTTTGTCGATAAAACGACTCGGTTCAATCCTAACCACTAATCTAATTGATAACTACCTAGGTAGGCCTTTGACCTAATCCAGTCATCATTTTATTGGAATGATAATAATGCATTTCTCTCTCAATTCTCAATATCACCACAACATTACATATTGCAATGGAAAGCATGACGATGCATATATTCATATTGACTGCACATGCAGAATGATCTAACTTCACCAGCTAGAATGTAAATGTCCCATATTATGGGTGACTAATACAGATAGACATAACTTTTTATTCCAATGCTATTATCGTAATAGAAATTTATAGTAGATTATTTTCCAGACATGATGTCATCGACTGTTGGTAGACAGTTTGGCGCCCAGAGTTGTAGCTAGGAATTTAACAGGTGATTCAATAGTGTAGAATGGTGATATGTAAATGGCATCAAAGGTGATACACTTATCTACGAGTATTACAGCGCAGATGCATGAAGTTTGATCTCTATACGGTTTCTTATTACTCTTTTGTGAGAAGTGAAAAAAGTTATCACTTTTATTGAAGTTTTTGACGTATCTAGTCTACGTCTTGTAAATTGATTTGTAGGGTGCATGTTCAAAAAGATGATTTAGTTGTCCTGTAACGCTTGATCAAGCGGCTACATCCGATAAGGTGACAGGTGACAATGTCAAAATGTCAAGTATAAAATGTCAAAAACGTCAAATGTGATATGTCAAAAGTAGGTATATCAAATGTCATTTATCAAAAATATCATGGTGACAGGTGACAGGTCATAGATATTTACCCAGTTTCTGTATCTGTACTACTAGTGTGGTTGGCTATGTATAAACATAGTTTAGAATATTATATTTAAGTAACACTATGTATACAATTATTTACTTTTTCCAAAAAAATACAGTAAAATAAAATGAACACAAATTGAGATAAGTTAAATAGCTAACATGTTATAGTTAAAGTTATAGTTACAATAATCTGTTCGTTTAAGTAATAAACATAGTTATTTGAATAAATGAGTGCAAATGAAAGTAAATTTATCAATCAAATTGTATATTTAATTTTACATCTTCTTTGTATCCATATAAAATAGTGATAATTCAATAAAAATGGTTCAATTTTATTCACAAAAATATGCAATCATCATTTCAGTCATGACGTAGGCACGTTAAACTACTTATAGTCCGTAAACCGACTATACAGACAACCATTTTTATTTCTTATCTAAAAATTAACTTAGTACATTATTTTGGATACAAGAAAATTTATAAAATAATTATGTCCAATTTGACTTTAAATGGTTATTATGCCCTTTACACAATTTTTATCTCTCAGTAACAGACTAACAGGTATAAACTATGAGCTGACAATTAAATTTCACATTTCTACTAAGAACAACATTTGTGCTAAGAGCCGGGGAATTGGGGATACCCCACGTGAGCAACACTTGTTACTAGTTAACCGAATTTACGTCACTATTACACATAGCCAGCGTGTGCCTGCTCAGTGTTTACACAGTGAGCAACACTACATCCGACTCCGTAAAACTAAACAAACATGACGTAGCACTACACATCACGCCCATTCTCAAAAATTACGGTTAAAAGTGTTTACAATGGGATTATAATTTAGTCTGACGTTGTGAGCGAAGCGTGAGAATTTAAGTTACGTTCTCTATTGATTCAAATCGGATTGGTTATTTTTCTGATTAGATATCTTGTAAGAGTAAAGACTGAATGGTCAATATTGATTGAAAAACACGAATTTTATGCGTGTAAATTGAATGTATTAATGTACAAGTAATGCGACAGCTGGCTAAATAGCTGGATTATTTACCTATATTGTGTAAATTATTGGCGGTTTTTTTTCTGCAGACTTTCATATTTCAAATGCGATTGAGTATGACTTTAGGATACAGTTTAACAGCCTAAAGCTTAAATTAATTCACAAAATAATACACTAAGAATCTGTTACCCTTACTGGGTTTTGCAGTATGGTCGGGATGAGTCGGGATGAGATGCAGCTGGTACGAAAGCTAGTTTCAATTAATGACTCAGACCGGATGGCGGTGGCGCTACTTCCCAATGAGCCATCTTAAAGTCTGGTTTAAAATCCAGTTTGATCACAAATCACAAGGTAATGGTCCTTCAACCAGCTCTACAACTTCAACTGTTGTCAAGTGCTCCGCATGCAAATCGCATGCTAATAAAGGCTCGGGAAGTCACCGCATGTAGCACTGGTTTCTGTTATTATGATTGCAATTTATTATTAAACATACATACACATACACAAATCACGCCTTTATCCCTAGTGGGGTAGACAGAGCAAAATCCACCTAAACATAGGTCGTTCCGCCACGTCTGACAAGTTTTGAGGGTTATTACAGATGATTATGTATATTGCTATAGTGACAGGTTGTCAGCCCATCGTCTATAAATTGCAATACACTTAAACCTTCGACTCGAATCCCTGAGCTGGTTTTTACAGCATGCCCGGGAGAGAAAAACATAGAATGTGCCAGCTGCATTGGCACATTCTATGTTTTTCTATCGCTCCCAGTCCGGCATGGAAGAAATTATTAAATATTGTTATATTATTAAGTTCCGTTTTCTTAAACCTAAAATAATTATAATATATTTAAAAATAATATAATGGATAAATTGTACAGTACACAATTATAATATTCTTAATGAAAACATAAAAAAAAAATGTTGTATTATTAAACCTTTTATCACAAATGATATACTACTTTTATCTAGTTCAGATCAAATACATGTGGTCACCTGCATCAATATTTATACCACATTTGACCGCAGTTTCCTGGCTCTCATCACACAACCATATGGTCTAAAGTCACACGTCACCAGTCACCATAGCGGACGTGACGCTAAAGAAACCAATCCCGAAAACTTATCATTACTCACTCACACAATAAAAACCCCGACCGACAGATACCGCTAAGATATATGAGAGGAATTATTCATAACGCCTTGAATTGAGACCCATTCTTGCTAGCCGAGCACGTGGCATAGGTGGCTTTGGTCACGCATGCACCTTCCAAATTTCAAATGGCCGGTGTCAACTTATTTCGAAAGCATATTATTGGACTCTTGAGATCTAGAGCGCCAGCTAAAACTAAAATTGGTTAGGTATTTGACGTTTCTAAACCATTTTTCTAATCTGCGTGTAACTGTCAAAATTAAATGACAAAGCTAAATTAAATTTTACGCCTCTTATTTTAGCTGGCCAAATCAAGTGTCAATAGTAGAAGTGTCAAATGCCTTAAACCCAGCAAATCTTAGCGGTAAAATAGCCCTGTTTAAAGTTTTATAATCTGGCGATGTCATAAATCATAATAATCATGAATTTCTGGAATACCATTCGCTAAGCTAAGATTGTCCAAATCTAAATTTAACTTGGCGATTTTAGGCGACGACGTGCATCCAAAATTGAGCTCATTGTTTAATCTGACGAAATAATCCGTTAACTTGCACGTTGTACCGTTTTATTACACAACATTCCATCCCTTACCGCGATTCTCAAAAAGGCGCGGCTTAGCTTTTGTTTCTTTTTTGTTTTTTTCTGCGTACGAGATGAATGAATGGTGTTTTTGTCAACATTCTCTTGGGCTTAGTCAATGCGGTGATTGGTACTACTTGGTGCAAGACACGGCAGGCTCTGAGCAGAGCACACATATGCCCACGAGACAGGGTCGAATCTCGCTCATGATCGTACAAACATGTACAGCTCAGACACAGGCAGACTATTATTAATCTTGATAATATTATGTTGGGTTGGACCGTAGACAGAGGGTTGGACCAATGACTCTGCAAGGGGCGTTTAAAGTGTAACGTAAACATTTTTATCTACACTCATGTCGTAAATCCTTCATTTACTTATCAGAAACGCTAAGCAAATGATATACCTTTCGATGCAGCCGTGACTAAGGAACCATACAAATTTCATTTCGTTATCGCAAAGCTGTAACAAAATGAAGTTTTTTTTTTTTTAATTTTTACGCAGATGCTTGCTATTTGAGCAAACTAGAAAAGAAGAAATAATGATTACTTTATTTTTTCTTTAATTTAAATTTGTTGTATGAGTGTAGATAAACTATTGTATGAAACTGTACATAATTAGTATTTAACACTCGTGTATACTTTTATGAAACGAGCGCAGCGAGTCGTGTTAAATATCGAACCACACTCGTGTTAAATATCCCTCATTATGCAACAGTTACATAAATAGCTATTTTTTACATTGCAGACTATATACCTTGATTTTAGAATTAGAATTAAATCTTGAACCTTGGCTTAGGGCGTTGTCTTGGGATGACCTTACTGGAGAGATAGCCAATCACAATCCTTGATTCTCGACGTAAGGGCCAACGACTTGTCGCAAAGGGCATTTGAGGTCTTATCATAAACAAAAAATATCGCATCGCAGAGGACCTTCATTCTCAATAGAGAACGAAAATATAATTCTTAAAGCGAAACTTTTGGGGGGGAAAATACTAGGCAGAAAGAGAGGAAGAAGTTAATCCCGAAACTAGCAGAATAAAATGTATCAGCCAAAATATATCCCCAAACTCCCGATGGATATTACTAAAGAACTGCAGATCAAGCAGCTTGTATATCGGATTTACGATGTTTCTAAGTAAGACAAGCAGTAAACCTTTACATCAAATACCGAAGATGCGTTGACGTAATTAGCAGTACATACTATTTCCACTCGTGCGCAAGAGAAATGTGACTAATGGAAGCAAACAAGCCTAAATAGCTGGCGGATGTGAAATTCTTGTTTTCATGTCGCTTGTGCTTGCATGCTGGACTGGGAGTGATAGAAAAACATAGTATTGTACCGCTGCTTCTCCGGGTATGCTGTGAAAACCAGCTAAGGGATTTGAGGGTTTCAGTTTATTGTAAGTAGGTAATTTACACCCAGTCACTATAGCAATATACAGATCTTCCAGACAAAGGCCTTCAAAACTTGTCAGAAGCGACCTTAGTTTAGGTCGTTGCCACTCTACCTACCCCTTTAGAGAAAAAGGCGTGATTTTATGTGAAATTGTCTGAGTCAAAGATCCTCGGCCCCTGTGGACTCTCAGCTCATCAGCAGATTAAGGTCCTAGAAACAATGGTCCACTGACGTCTATGGAGCATCATCTCTAACCGCAATCATCCGCCATACAGGCTTCTTAGAAACATCATCAGATCAAAAATAACTCATTCATTACGAGAAGGAATGTTTAATTACGATGCGTTTGTATTTATAGTGTGCAAGGTATAAGATGACCGCAAACTGAGGGGTTGCCCAGTCAATGAAACTGAACAACTTTTACTTGGACATTCTTTTTGGAAATTAATAAAAATGTAGTTTGTACGGGGAAGCCATTTTTTTAATTGCTTGGTAGAATTTCTTTGTGAGTTGTGTGTTACCGATCCCATGCTACAAACTAAAAGTGAAGAAGAGCACACGCACAGGAATTCCCCAACAAGATCTAGCCTTCAGGTTCTACGTCTGTCAATTTCAGTTACCATATTGCCGAAACTATGCGTTACTCATCGCTCTGATTCATGGCTCATGAATGAACAGTCAAGGCGGCATAAATGAATGATAGTTTTTACACACGGGCCTAGTGAGAGGCCTAGAAGATGCTTTTGTAATCGGTGGGCTCAAAAGGTTTTTTGCAATTCTTGCCTCACGCAGCTTCTCAGTACCACCGTCGGCGCGATGCCGCATGCATCGATGACGTATAAACGCCGGCGCCATCCTTCACATCAAATATTATCTATTTATCTCCCTTTTCACGACTTCCAGCTAGCGACGATTGTCGCAGTTTACCAAACAATCTTTACTGTTTTCGAGATAACCGCATCCGGCTTCTTTGTGCGTCGGAACATCCTTTTAAATAGCAGTCAAAAACGTGTCAATTCCAACAATTGTTTGGCGCTTGTCTTCTATTCAGTAAACAGGAATAATAAAATTGTGATGAGCTATTGTTTGGTGGCTTAAGTTTTTAAGGAGTTGAGTCCATTCACAGCCTGCACGGACTTGGTACCGTTTCCGTTATCACGTCAACGGTTAAGCAATGCTTATAACGTGTTTTCTAGCAACCCGGAGAAAGATCTCGAGAGCGTGCAACACTTTTGTTGTTCTGCTTACGCAAGGCGATCGCATTGACCGTGTTAAGGGGTGAACAGAGCTGCAACGGTGGCGCCATCAGTTTGAAATTATTTGTGCCTGAAGTACAAACATTTTCATGAATATTTTTCGTTTGGCGAGAATCGCAAGTAATTCTCCATTGTATATAATTCACACTAAGCATATAAAGCTTTGTATGACAAAAATATGCTAAAAGTGGCCACTTTAAATACTCATTATGAATTATTATTAGGTATAATATACATTACAAACTTACACCATATTATGGTGAATTATAAAATGGAGAATTACTTGCGTTCTCGCCAAACGTAAAATATTAATGAAAATGTTTGTATTTCAGGCACAATTAAGTTCGCCCCAGTAAGATTAAGAACGTCGTCGTCGTCTGCGTATAACGTAGCGTGCGTGTGTGTGTGTGTGTGTGTGTGTGTGTGTGTGTGTGTGTGTGTGTGTGGCCTACATAATATTACATCGAAGCGGCGAGCGATGGCGTCGAGGGGTCCTTGAACCTGCGACAGGACACCAGTCGAGGTCAACTCTCGCTCTTGGCATTGTCATCTGCAAGGATGAGCTTATTAATTTATACCTAACCGTATTTATTATTAGTTAAGAGAAAGCTGTGTCAGATTATACCTATTATGTTATGTCATATTATTTAAATTAGTATCTAGCAAACCGCAAACCGTAGATTGCCTGCCGGTGGTGGTATGTGATCTTCGAGATCCTGCAAAAAAATCTCGTATATAAGGTTGAAACATCGGAGTCAACAATGAAACTTTTCCGTAGCTTTTAAAACTACCTATTTCTGCTTCTTACAATTTTATTGCTTTGATGTGTCATTGTTAGCTCCATTTTAATACTTGTTTCATGCTTCTTGGGATGCTGTCAACGTCAACGTCACTAGCACGAGCCTACCCTACAGTGACGTCACCGTAGTCGATGCGCTCGCGCAGCCCAGAGGCTGACTTTCTTCGAATCGCTAAACTCCCACAGAGACTTGGGATTGCTTCGCTGACGTCATAAAGTTTATCTTGCGACGTCAAAGATAGGTACCTACACACAATGTGGTTTCACGATTCATTGATGCTTATAAATGGGCAAATACTAAAGGAGATTGTCATTTGTACGTCACGTCAGTTATTCAGTCATTCATTATGAATAGAATATTTAATTGCCCTTATCAAAATTACGTCAAGTTCAAACTATTAAATGGCGCTTATTTCATGTAGGTATGTAGTGATTTCTATTGTAGTCAGGAATGACCGCACGCATGTGACGGTATTGCGTATAAAGTTAAATCAAATACTTATTGCTATGAATCAACGATTGTACTATATTTGATTTGTGGTTGCCCATATTTAGTTTTCTTATTTAGGTAGGTGGCGACCATTAGAAATAGATAAAGAGGGAAAAATTATTTGTGATTTCCACGGCGAACAGAAAATTAACTGTGCTTATAAGGTCATATCCCATCGGGATGCGACGCGACGCGACTTGCCGGTCTCTGTAAAACCATGTCTGAGGCTGTGTTACTAGGCATTTTTTCACACCAGAGATCACCGCCACCTTTTGAAAACAGGGTTCATCGGGTCATTCGACTCGAAACCCACTCGGTAAGCAGAAGACCCCCGAAGATGGAGATCTCGAGACTCGGAGTCTCAGACCCTGCTGCGCAGGCAGTTGATTAAACACTGGCCACTGATAAAACAGCGTACACAAAACACTGTTTCTTAGAAATATGCCGTGGTAGTGTAATCAGCTCGCATTTCCCACACATTTTATCTGAAAAATTAAAATGGTAAACATTACGTATTCTAACATAATGTTTTTGCATTGACGAAACTTTGAATAGGTACGTTTTCTTTCATTTTCATTTCTTATAATAAGAAAATGGTTAAATAAAGAAGTATTTTATCAAACAAGCAGATAAATACATAAACCGTCTAATTTACAACATTTGTAAGAAGTAGATTATTATATAATATTAGGAATATTTTTTTCTGTATAAAACATGGTCCTTATAATAATAGTGCGTAGATAAGTACAAGAAATTATATTGAAATCATATTTCAGTGCTCTACAATTTTGCTGTCAAACATGCGTATTTATTTAACAAGTTTTATTGTGATTATTGTTGCGTGAGTTTGAAAAAATCACGAAATATTATATTATTAATTTTAGTTCAAGTTTATGTATTTTGTCATCGAGTTGTATCACATAAGATTATACTTTCATTTATGACGTGCTGTGGTAATGAGTCAAAGATTTATACCTACACCACATGGTCAAAGCTGTAAATGGGTATAGTACGAATTATGATAGAAATCTATTTTTTTTTATACCACCAACACAATTAACAATGGTAAAGCGGGCGTCAAACTAAGTAGGTACTTCTCCATCGTACGTATTTAAAAGTTAGGTTACCTACAAACTATTGTACAAATCGGACTATAATGCGGTTTCAGTTAGTAACGTAATAGTAGTGATTTATTGCTTTTATTTATAACAAACCCAATAAAAATACATCTAGAGTAACACCTCTTAACAGAGGTCGCTGTCTAGTCCGTTAGAGATACAGACATGACTATACAATACAGTATATTATGTAAGTATATAGAGAAAACGTAGGCTTGCGCTAGGCAGAAGAAGAAGCTAAAAAGTGATTAGAATAAAAGGAGCATAAAATTAATTTTATGCCATAACCCTTCTAAAAAAACTCTTGTAGGTATTTTCTTTTTCACTGGCTCTATCAGACAGCCGGATCCTCCCGCGGGCGGGCGCGGGTACCGTCACCGCAAGATATCTGATTACAATTATCCATAGCACTGCCTGCCTGGCACCTCAACATCTTTGTACACGGATTTCGTATAAAACTGCAGATATTCAAACTACGTGCGTCAATCGAGAGAATGCGGACCAATGTCCAAAATTTTATGTTGATGTGTACAAGGTTAAATATTGCATTTTGAGGCGATACCCTCGGGTATTGGAGCCACGGTACCGTCATTCAGAAAATATTACTTGAATTCGCATTCTATAAAAATTGCAGCTGGTAATACACATTACAAAGCTGCAAGTGGCCGTTTATTGTTGCTATAACTATATTTTCATTTCTCTCTTTGGTAACATTTAGTAACATATTGATATCTTCCATGGTATCTACTGGGTTTTCAATGATTTGTTTTTAGCTACAGAGAAAAATATTTTTACTACTAAGTACTATACGGTGACGCTAGTGTTCGTTACGTAGTCTTAAGTACCTATGTAACGCCTACGACGTTATGATTTTTGATTATGACGTATTTAACAGAAATGAGGTCCACTGTTCGACTACATGCTGATCTGTGAGCTAAGCTATGGAATAAGAATTCAAATGAAATCATCCGACAAAATAACAAAGTTAAGGACATAGCTAAGCTAATGTCAGCAGTATGGTATCAGATATGTACTTTCTTAACGGGGCGTGTAATGGAAGTTCTCTTCGATGTGACATAGCAGCAGCGGAAGCTCACACCCACACGGCTAATTAGGTACAGCAGTTTGCTGGTTACATCTTTTGATTAAGCGAGAATTTTAGTAGGTCGGGTCATCGATGGGGACTATAGACTACGTCTCGTAAAACATAAGGTACTAAATTTTCTGTATTTCATTCAGCATCTGTGACAACACCTTCGAAACTCACGGTAGTGGTAAACCCGTTAACTATCCTAATCTAATCTCTTACACCATAATTATGAAATACAATAACCCGCCTCTAGCTACGATTATCTTCACAACGCTGCGCATGAGTCACCACGGTCAAGGCCGCCGCAGAGAAAGAGGCTGGTACCGTAACGAACGTGCATGCGCGAACAACATGGCCGCCAACCAGTGAAAGTATGGTACAATTTGGTACAGTTATGACAGGATCCGGCGATGGAACCTGATGTAAACGGATCTAGGATATTGTATTCTTTTGCATTTTGAATGAGGACGAGTAGGAGGTAGGTATGAGGAAAAATACATCAAATAAGTTTTTACATATTTGTAAATACTGAGACGAAACAGGATTTACGACGGAGAGTATGATGATAAGAACCTTATTCATTTTCGAAGCCTATAAAAAACAACTGATGGCCAGGAGCGTTCCCTGTAAAAAAATCACTGCATATAGAGCTCGGCAACCTGTCTGCCATGCGTAGCGAGTAAAGGAATTAAAAGAATTAAAAAAAATAGAAGGAATTAAAGAAAGTTTTAGTTATATAGCCTTCGTTATAGACAACAACCAATAGTAGTAATAGTTTATAGGTCCTATACTATTTTGTGTGGTAGATAGTAGTAGATATCAAGCACTATACGGGCACTTAGGGCCGGTGTTATGTATGGCGTGGGCTTTGTTATGTATGGCTATCTTGGCTTATATTTTCTCTCCGTAGCATCTGCAAATAGGTAGATTATAACTCGTTCGGGAAGACTACCAATATTTTATATACTTGGGGAATATTATGGAAATTTAATAAAATTATGTAAATAGTAAACAAATATTCCCAAGGAGCATATTAAGTAGGATGTCAAAAACACAGTCGTTGAAACCGCAAGGAAGAAGTCAAGAATTTAGAATTATTTATTTAATTATGGAGCAATTTAATTACCCACGAGTCTGGGAATACTAGGTTAACCGCAATATTGTGGGAAAAAACTAGTCTTTAAGAATACCTAGACGTCATTTATATGTGATCTATGAAACAGAGTCATTAATTTTCCTTGCAATTAATATTAATCATAAATACTCTGAAAGTAAATAAAAACAGAATGAAATGAAATACACTTTTTAGATCTCTAACTACCTTAATTTTAATGCATTTTGTTGTATTTTACTAAACTGTCTCTACTAAAATGTTATCTGCTTGTCTGTGGTTACAACAATTCATTAGTTGCTCTTGCTCATCATTTGAATTACATGCTGGTTGTACTGAATACGTTATTATGATACCTACATTATTAAAAGCACAAGATATCAGTCTCGTCAAATATCTTGCAGATTACAGTTGTAAGCAAATAGTGATGCGATCTCGTTTCAGTTAGGTATAAAAAAATTACTCATACGAATGAGATAGTCACCTCCAGATGATTTTTCATTTGTCGTAAGTATCAGTGAGCAGTGAGTTTGGCACGTGCTACGTCAGCGGTCGACCTCAGTAAGAGGTATTCGGTGGGACAACCCCAGATTGAGTCACGGTTATAGAGAACTGAGAACTCGAGAGAGTATACAGCGAGATTTTTCATTCACCAAAGAAATATTAAGGACTTGTTAAGACCATGAAACTACACTATACATACATAGTTCTGAAAAGCCGGTTGTCTTGCTCTCACTCAACTTTCAACTCTATTTCTGTTAATTCAAAATTTTCTTTATAAATAAAAACGTAGATCTGACAAAGTGTTAATGAAATAATCTAGATCTTAATTTAATTTAAATACAAGTAATGCGAAGTAAAAGAAGTCCAACGCTTAAGTAATTATTATATGACAATTAAATATAGGTCATATTTAATTATTATTAGTCTTAAACCAACCAACACGGTGTCATAGAAACAAAAGTTGGCTGACTGTGACTGGTATTGTGGGGCGCATGAAATGGTATTCCTAATGTTGAAATTAAGGTAATAAAAGAAGAAAATTAACAAAAAATAGTTATTTGTTCAACAAGAGAGGGAAGTTCGTTTTTACTGCGAGTGCTGATTTTGAATCCTGAGGTAGCGAAGGATACTAAAATTGAATCACGAGCGTAGCGAGTGATTAAAAAATAGTATCCTGAGCTCACCGAAGGATTCAAAGCACGAGATGTAAATGAATTCGCTCTCGTGTGATACATACAACTTTTCCCACTTTCAGTGAGAAAATATTGAGGTGTGAAATTAGGAGAAAATGCCATTATTACTTTTTTATTGGAAAAGTTGCGTTCGGAAATTGCAACAACACTTAAAAAATAAATTAAGCAGACGTAAAATTATTCTAAAATTAGCATGTAATGTTATTAATTTTATCTTTTTAATACAAATCAAATTAATTACAACAATAATAATATATTTAAACATTAAAATTTAATACTTTACAAGACAGTAAAACGTAACAAAATAGTCTACAAAATAAAATTTTAGGTTGCATCAATTTTCAGAACGCACCCCCAAGAGACCAAATAAAAAAAATAAAAAAACCATTTGGATACCAGTTGTGTCAAAAAATGACATACCTTTGCCTCATTTAATAAAATTAAAAAGCTACTTGGTCTCTCTTAAGAATAAAATGGCCTTTTCCTCACTGAATTTAGGCGGGAAATGTGCTCTTTTTGAGGTGAAAGTGGGAAAAAAATATTTCCATAGATTTCTTGACAGAATTAAGGATTGGTATAGCGGATACGATAACAGTTACTGTCCTTTATGCAATTAATTTACTTTTCATCTGCTTGTTCTGCTTCTTTCGTTTTGGAAAGAAAAACAGGCTAAAACGCCTAGATCTGCTTGCCTGTAATAAAACCGCAAGTTAGTCTTCGTCACCGTGATCCCGCGATTGACTCGTGCGAGCCTGTGGGATTTACGCGACGTCAACGAACTGTGACACTATTGTTTCTAAATCAGAGCACCACCATTCACTAGTCGCTCAATTTGGTGGAGTCATCACGAGACAGTTACATTGAACTCTCAATAAACTCCAATTAATTGGACTTGTTTAACTGGCATGTGGTTTAACAGACAGTCACATCACAGTACACATCACTAGCCACAGTTATTGTTTTTAGTATCTATGAGATTGATTTTGGTATGTATTTTCTTCTTTTCTCTCCTTAATGTTCCTTTGAATAGTGTATAGTTCTTTTGACGAAATATTTTTAATTTTGCACTTTCCAGTCGTTTTAGTTTAGTAAAACTCAATAAAAAATAAAATTACAAAGATACGCAGGACTTGATGAATCGACGACCTTGCGATCAGTCTCTATGATCGCAACGGTCAAAAAATTTCGCGAAACACAATTTTCCTTCAAAGGGGGTTTTGCAAATATTATTAATAGTGCTGCCCAGTTACGTCGGCAGAATATTACCTAATGACTAATAAGTCACTCATTTACCTGTGAGAAAAATCCTACCTGATTCATGCTCAGGAACACCGTTACAGGTCCTTGAGTTGAGTCGCGCGCCGCGCACGCGCACGCGCCGGCGCGACGGCACGGCAAGCAAACAGCGCAGGTGGAGGTGAGGCGGGTCTCACACTGCACCGCACTACATAGCGGAGAGCAGATCTGAGGCCCGTTTCACTAAACTACAGTTTACTATTTAATTTGAAATACAATTTACACTTGTATTGCAATTGTCGGCACTTAATTTGATTTGAAGAATTGTTTAATTTGATGTACCTACACTGCCATGAGTATAAAATCGCGAAGTTACGTAGCTGACTGCTGACCGGCTGCGCAATATACGATACGACAAATTGTACCAATGTACCTACTTGTTTGTAATTTGTAAATTGTGGTTTCGCGAAACGGACCCCTGCTTCTACGCGGAGAGCTGTAGCGTATTTTTGTTAGAATGTAATACACGCTTCTACACGCGGGCTAGTAAATAAATCCTGTTCCTACACGTTGAGAAGCTTTTTAAGTTCAGTATGTGGGACGCTGCGTGTTTTTTAAATTAAAATATTACATTACACTCCGCTGCGTAGCGCGGATCAGTGTGACAACCACATATGTCGGCTTGAGGTTACCGCGTGGTTGGTGACTCCGACCAATGCCACTCGTGCGTCCGCGCCGGTCGCGGTCGCGGCACGCTTATCGCACGTGGCATCATGGTAGGAGGGTTGCTTTTACTGATTGTTTATTATGGTGCAATGACGGGTTTATACCAGAAATATTTCGGGGTTTACTGACGCAATATCTTGACTTTTTGCAGTATATTCATTGATGATCTAATAAGTCTTCTCTGAGTAGGAGCCAAAATGTTAGATTATTAGATAGAAAACTATATACGAGTCTAATTTTTTAGATTGGGTCTTATCTTTATTTATTCACATTAATCTGAAAATTATATTTAAAAGTGCTATAAAATACTGAGGACCTGTAGTATCTAATCTACGTGTATCAATATCAAACTTTTAATAAATTATAAAGAAATATTAAATTAATTCTTTAATTTTATCCACGAAAAGAGATCTATTCCAGTCGACCCCTAAGTTTTTTTTTATCATTAATTACCAATTACAACTTTATTGTGTTCACTTTTCTCTTTGTAACGCGTTGATGTCTTTTGTATGGGAAATCGGAATAACTCCGATATTGAGTAAATAAAAGCAGATAATTCAAAATAATCGTTTATTTATCATCAAAGTCAGCATTGTATGTATGTATATATGTATGTAAAATCATCACAGGAAATATTTTACAAAAGTTACAAATACATAACAAAGTACAATTAGTTCAAAATACTGTCATAGAAATTTTCTTGAATTAAATAGAAATTTCTTGCTCATAGATTTTACAAACAAATTGATCTTTACAAATAAATCGCAATCCAAAATTAAACAATATCTAAATAATAACATGATTAATTAATTATACTTTATTTATACTTATTTTAATTGATCCATATTCACCTATTAGTGAGGTTGATATTATACAATATTTAATTAGTAAAATTATTAAACAATTACAAACAAAACCTATAAATAAAAAGTTATTATTAGTAATTAATATATTTGCAATTTAGAAATATTGGAGTACCTATTATTATTATTCGTAAACGTTCCTATGACTTATATGATCTAGAGACACACCCATTTTTATCAAGGTCATTTTATTATAAGTAGTAGAGCCGAGATAAGAAGTCAAACATCACTCAACCCATAGCAACAATAGTATATTGCCAAATATACTTAATCTAGTATATTATGTCAAGTCAAGTAATCAATTAACAACCTTTACATCGCAGTGTTGTAAGTAACCGATACCAACGGCTCAACGTGTCTTCCAAAGTACGGAAACGCTCGTGTTATTATACCACTAGCGGTCACCCATCCATGAGTCTTAAATTGTTTTGCTACACTCTGTGACTGACGTTGCATCATCAAAAGTTTCGTAAGAATTGATCGTTCAACTCTCGGAACGAAACGAGAGCAGGCAGACAGCTGCTGTGACGTCACGCTACGTAATGCTGTGACGTGTGAGCTGACGAATGCTGACGTCAGCCCATTCATGATTGCTCAATGCGAGTTCGCGTATCCCGTCGTAATGAGAATTATGAAACAGAGTCGCGTATTGACTGATGATGATGACAAAATACAATGAGAGTAAGGTCGGCCACATATACATCCTTTCGGAAATTCTAATTCTTTATAGTTTTAGAATGGATTCAAGGATGTATTAAACTTAAATGCCTAAAATCGTTAGACTCATAAAAGTGGACGACAAGAAATAAAAAAAATATTTTGCTTATTCTAAACCGTATTCAACTGTATTCAACTCGACCTTGGCATAAAACTATCCTAATTTAGTATTCAGAAGCTTACTTAGGAGCGCGGCGGGCTGTGCTCATAGCTTAACTCACTTTCACTGAATCGATTAGATATTACTAAGGCCGGGCTGCGTCTATAGTTTTCGAGAATTGTTACATTAGTGTCGAGTCGATTCGGTATAATAGCACCTTATAACTGTGTACGTACAAGTCCAAACCAGTAATTTTCTGCGTTGAGCGAACAGAACGCGGGACGTAGGATTGTTCAAGAAGGATTCAACGTGTGACAAAACTGTGATTTAAACCCTTTGAATTTAATACAAATCCTAACTGATAGGATCAAAATAAGTCCGTCCATTTCTACTATCTCATAGAAAGTAGGTATGGACTTCATAATCATCGACATCATCAGCTTAAATTATATACGTCAGCATTTCGTGGTTGCAAAATACGCGACTTAACTAATATAAGTCCATACCTGCCACTTTCTATCATGAGAGAACAGAACGGGATGGCACTAATTTTAGTTGAGATTTAGTTAAGTCGGGGGCGGTTACGAATCGGGCCCAATAATTGGTGTATCGACTTTAATAATTATTTCATGTTTGTAAACAGCTCATGTACGTTCCAACTGAGGGTACGAGCTTACCCTGTATTTAGGGCGATAGGACCTTAGTCAACCACGTGACGTGGGCCCAGTACGGATTGGTCGACTTATTTCAGTTAAGTTTTGTACGCGTCCGTATCGACACCATTGATGACGTATTGATGTCTAAACAAGTTAAGTAAGCTACCGGCTGCCGCACGTCCAAACTTGTTTGCAAAACCTTCAACAACAATGTGGCTTTAAAGAATACAATACTCTTTCAATAATGGCTGCTAAGCTTCTGAAATCATTTTACGACTTGTCTTAGAAACAAGTGAGTTATCGCTCTTCTAAGTAGAACTAATAGAATATTAAATAATAGTTAATTGTATTATACAAAGGCTGTGTTTACGTTTGTGTCGTCACTAAGATATGTTTGTACGAAAAGATTTATTCTTAAAGATAAGGTTTGCACACTTAATATTTTTGTGGGATCATGTGATTCTCATTGCTAGCACATTATTTAAGTAACTAACAAATAATTTCATATAAATTAGGAAGCAACTAAACAGACAGTGATTCAAGATGTGTTGTCGCGTAATGGTCATATTCGTCTTCAGTCTGCAATTTGTGGAACGTGCGAAGGAATAGCAATTGGTCCATATTACGAGTCAAGGTCACCGATGTGTTAAAATCAGGAACTTTCCAATCAATAAGCATATTTTGTAACTACGCAAAATTACAAATTCGCTTAATACTTAGTTATTTGTTTAGTTTATCTATGACTATGTCACATTATGCATGTTTTATTATTTCCTTGTCTTTTTATAAAGCAACGTAAGTTACTTATGTAGAGTTTTATTTACATAGTTATCGTAAAAAACATGGTTACTGTAATACATTATTAGTGCAATCAATCAAAGTAAGTATGTACCTATCTTATATCACAGATTAGTTGTTTTGAAACTTCGACCAAATCACGACTACAATATGTATTATAAAAGTTTCTAAACTTTAACATACAGTTTTTAGTGCAGTTTGGACATTGAATATATTTTTGTTTAGTTACCCCACATAATATTTACATTTTACATACAGATTCGTGATTTGTGTCAATGTTTTACAAATTAAATTGTCTCTACATAAAAGTAATTGTCTCTACAATTTACGTCTTCAGGTATCCGATTTTTGGTACACATTTCAGCACTTAATTTCACAAAATTCACAGGTTCACTTCACAAACACACACAATGCAATCCAGAGAGAGAAGCGCGTGCGCGCATCGTGGAGGCACGGCGAGACTGCAGGCGCCGGCCCCGCGCGCCCTCGCGCCATCTCGCGACGGCTAGAGTCATCACTTCATTTCGGCTGGGGCCGCGTATAAAACACTTGAGCCTTAGACGACACCTGTATTCGCAACCCACAGCTTTCAGTGAGCGCACGCATCCGCATCCAAAAAAATGTACAACAAATTAGTCACCCTTACGTTAGCCTTAGTGGCGTGTGCGGTCTGCTACGTCGCAGCAGCCCCTCACTACCCGAAGCCCCGAGCCATCGACCTGGAGAAGGCTCTCAACAACACGGTGTGTCCTATCAGGGTGGAGATCGACGAGGACCCGGAGCGCATCCCGCGCCGCATCAAGACGCTCAAGTGCGCCGACGACCCGCATCAGTGGTGCAAGCTGCATCACATCCCCTCGCAGGAGTGCTGCGTGAGGAGCACCAGCCGACACGTCATGGAGTGCGTCGAGGTGCACGACACAGTGATCGTGAAGTACCCCAACCGCAAGGACAACCAGCTGGCGTCGTACGAGGTGCCGGTGGGTTGCACTTGCTTAGTGAGCACGCCCAATGATGCCTCCACTTTCGCGCCCCCGACATGAGCGCCCACCATTCCCTGCCGAAGGTTTCAACTGAGACTGGCCGCCCCCGGCTGCCGCCCTCCGCCGCCCGCCGTCGACAGCGCCCAGTGATGATGATGACAAGTTGTCAGTGACAATCACTCATTCCACCCAGTTCCTAATCGCTTTACTGAATTCGAATCGTAATTTAACTTATTCGGCATGAACGTGTGTGTGCTCGTATTTATTTAATTTATTTTGTATGTGAGCGAATGTGTAAGTTCAAGTGATAATTTATTGTAATGTAAGTAATGTCATTAATTTGTAAAGTTGTTTAAAGCTTCGCTCTATGATCTCATCGTTCGTAGCCTGCATCAGGCAAAAGTTTGTTAATTTGTTGAATAAAATACAAACGTAAAATTTAATTTCTATTTATTATTTCTCAATGATTATACCCCAATCCACAATCCACATAATACAAGATAAATAATCCTAACAGTAAATGAAATCAAGTAAAATAAATTCAAACAAAGTCATAATATTGTAACTTCTATTGCAAAATTGAATTGTTCATTTCATTATCAATTTCTAATTTTTAATTTAAATTGAAACGAATACAAGATTAATTTTCAAACCATCTTAGAAATATGTTTACACATATTACACAACATAATAAATGTTCCATGCCCGGGAGGAGATGCAGCTGGCACATTCTATGTTTTTCTATAAGAAAAATTTGAGTGATTACGATGGCTAGAGAAGACGAGTTTTTCCTATTTATTTGACAAGCACACTCGTCTAGAGTAGAGACGTTACAGAGAAAGGGATATAATATAACAAAAGTGGTTTAAGGTTATTTTTGCGAATAATATTAACATTATTAGTTTGAATAGGTTTTCAGTGTATATATTATACGGCAATTTAGGCAATGTCAAGTGGTTTGGCGTATGAGCCGCGCGAGTGTGAGTCACATCACATCGCCTGAGTCACCGTTTTACTCCGCTGCTGGGTACCTAGGTTCTATGCTGGTTCAATTAGCTGGAAGACAGCTCAACTAGAACAACTGCATAGTTATGTAGTCAGTATTTTCTGTTTTCTAAAATAATTAAGGAAGAAAACGTAGCGCTACCTTTTCTTAGAAGAAAAGGTTTCGTCATGTTTTCTTGCAAGAAAGTGTTTGGTGGTAATCGAGGCCTACCTGCGAAATATTTTATTCTTTATAAGGCTCTATAGCTTTGGGGTAAACTAATGTATGTTCTCGCGCTACCGATAGGTTGTAGACGAGATTGGAAGAAAACACTCTTTTAAGTTTTTTTAAAGTAAATATCACCATTTATAAAAAAACAAAATATATCATAGATCAGCTTCCAAATCAATCGCGAGCATCGTAATTGCTGTTTTTAAAACAATAGTTAAATTACCTTTAATCATATAATGACAAGTCACCTTGACCTTGAAAACGACCTTTAGTAAACTACCATATAAGAAATTTCTATAAACATGACAGTAGATACTACATCACCTTATCTAAAGGGAACTGAGATAATGGTGAAATGAGACGTCTGGCGTCGTAGCGGCGTAGAGCCCGGGCTACGACGCCCGCCCGCCGCGCTGCGCTACTACGCCGCGTAGCTACAGTCTACGATCTACCTGCAAAGTACAACCGAAATATTTACTATATTATTTCTTTGAGAAAGGAACAGAACTAGTTTTTAGTTATCTGTTTTAATATTCTACTTACTTACTGTGTAATAAATTATTGTTGTAACATAGTTCTTCCTAGTTGACACCATTGCGATGGCCTTTTCTCGATACGAGTGACTAATAAACCAGAAATAACCGAGACAAAAGCATTTTGCAAAAACATCCGCGATTGGTTGAGAATTTGTGACATATCTTCATGCCGCTCGTTTTTTTGTTGGTATCTGTGTCATAGTCAAACCTCGAAGCTTCGGCGCTCCTAGGTTTGACTAGTCAATCCTCAGGTCTGACTGTAGGTTAGGTTAGGTTAAACATATCAGTCAGATCTGAGGATTGACTAGTCAAACCTAGGAGCGCCGGATTTCGAGGTTTGTCTATAACATCTGCACTGAAGACTTAGCCCATACTAAGATTTAGAATGAAATTAATAATACTCGTAAGTACAAGTTCTTTAAAAACGATAATAATAGGTACTTATAAAATATGTAATTAATGTAGAGATTTTTGAGTGTATAACAGAAACAAAATATGGTGCGTCCTACATTTTCCCGTAGCTTCACCTAAGTTTTTCTCCACTTACCTACTTGAGAGCAACTCTAACTACGCAGCATCATTATCTGAGCAGGGGTTTTCCTGTCTGGAGAGGAGGGAATAATTTACCCTAATTTACAGGTTCAAGGACGGGACGATTACCCATCTACGACGAACCTGTTATCTTATAAGTATTGCTTGCGATTTGTAGTACCTACCTGTAGTACTTAACTGTGGTACCTATTGGACTAAGTACCTACGAGTCTGGTATTTTATCAAAATGTAGAGCTAATTAGATTTTGTGAATTGACTACAGTGTAATCGTGTTTTTTTTCTTAATATGAATAGGATATTTTTTCGTACGATACATTCTTTATATTTATATCGGAAAAGTAAATCGTTAAAGCTCGCAAGTTGTAGTAGGCGTGGCGGACTTTAGCCACGCCTTTGCGCAGGCGCCTACGCAGCTACGTAATTTTGCACATTTCTTCAATTTACTGGTCTGATTGTAGTAAAAAATATTTAGTATTTATCGTGGTACTTTTCCTCTTAAAATTAAGAGGCTGTGTAAACTTTCAGTCAACCGATTAGCTTAGTTTTCAGAATCCTTTAAGTTTAAATTAATAACTTTCGTTTTATCGGACGGTTTCCTTTAGAAATTGATTGGAAATAGCCAATATAAACCTATCTTGCTATAATGTAAGACGAGAGCGTTGTGGGCGTGCCGAAGTGTGGGAGGGGCGCATGGTACCTGCGCGCGCGCTCGCCCCGCCTCAATCACTTAAGCGCCGACGCGACGTACGTCAGAGAACTGCGCACGATTCTACCTTTTCACTCGCGATGCACTGATGTAGCCACCCAGCGGTGTGGGCGTGCCGAAGTGTGATGTGTATGCATGGGAGGGGCACCTGCGCGCGCGGATCTCTCTTACTTATTCGCCGACGCGAAGTGACTCAGAGAACTGCGCACGAGTTGTCCTTACACTTGCGTTGAAAACCACTTGGCAAATAATTTTGGCCGCAAACTATTTCAGCGCATAATGATAGATAGAATGTAGAAAAACATTTTTATATGTACGTAGGTACGTATAACTCTTTGAGTCACATTGCACGAGTAGTGCATGTTTTTCCGCAGAAATGATGAACTTTCCCAGCATCACAGTGTAAAAAAATTGCTCTACGTTACTTCATTTTTACGATGGAAAATTACCTTTTAAATGTAGCTTTCTGAGTGTGAAAGTATCGGTCAATAGTTGTCTGACTAATAATTGCAAACAAAAATACGATAGATGTAGCCTCCTTTGTTCATCTCGGTGGAAATGGTTAGCGAAAGTCACCTCCCTGACAGAAATGTCACTCCGAAACGTCACTACTTTCGTTTTGACTCTCGTCATTTGTTTCTGACGTGATAGAAAAACACGAAAAATTCAAAAGGTATAAATAAGTGTAAAAAATGGCAACGAACGCCGCGACCTGCGCCGCCGTGATCGTGAAGAAGCTGTTTCCCCTCCTGGACCGAGTGCTGGTGAGGAGGGTGGAAGCTGTCTCCAGGACACCCGGGGGGTTAATGATCCCGGAGAGGGCGTTGAAGAAAGTCATGCAGGGAGAGGTGTGTACTCAATTTTATTGCGTATCTTTCGTGTGTAAAGTTAAGGTTTATTATTACCCAAACATTTCAAAAATAACTAGTTCTCTTATCTTCTTCTTTACGTGTAGATCGTTTCGAAAAAAAAAAAATCCCGATTCCCACACATTTTGTGCAAATGCTAACTGATACTGAGGTACGCCTAAAATTTGGACTGCCATTACTGGTTTTAAAACATGTTCAGAAACATCGCTCACAGTCCAGCATGATAGTAACATAGACCCATTTTCCAGGTGGTAGCGGTGGGTCCAGGCTCCCGAGGCCACGCCGGCGAGTTCATCCCGGTGATGCTGAAAGTGGGCGATAAGGTGATACTGCCGGAGCATGGCGGCACCAAGGTAATCAATTTAATTCTGCCAACAAACTGTTAAACGTCCTCATCTCAGCCGATAGAAGTCCACTGCAGAATATAGGCTTCCCCCAAGGATCTCCGCGACGTTCTATCCATCGCCTCTTACCAGCAGCTTCCCGTTACCTTCACCAGGTGTGGTCGGTGCACATCAGCCTGTCTATGCTATGCAAATTTTCAAGCATGTCTTTTTGCTGAATGTTTTGTGATTTGGGTTTGAAATAGCATCAACCCATCTCTTCCTGCAGGTGTTAAGAATTTAGCGCACAGTAATTGTCCGCGGGCTAGAAACACGTAGCATACCTACCATTCTATCTTATTTTATAACCGAAACTATCTAAAATGTGATTGTTTTACCTGGACCTGTCAACTATGATATGTTTTTTTCTCAGGTGGCCATCGAGAACGATGAGAAGGAGTACACGTTGTTCCGCGAGTCCGAGATTCTCGCCAGGATCGAGGTGGAGAGGATCATGGACGTGCAGCAATAAACAGGCATCTTAGTAGTCAGATTACAGCTAACTAGACGGCTGAACGGCGTAAAGTCACGCCTATATCCCATAGGGGGTAGGCAGAACGTCAACAGCTTAGTAAAGGGGAAATTTTAGAAGAGTATCGCTAATTTTAAATAATGTGGTAAAAAATTGGACTTTACGCCTGCGTGCCGCCCTCTGGTGAGCTGACATATGATTAGCTCTCATTGTGGAGTGCGTTCACGGGTGCACGGTTAGGGGAAGATGAGGGGAATTGTCTATGGTTACCGCGCCATTCTCGACCTTATTACCAAGAGAAAATTTCGCCAAATGTCATTTTCACTCACATTATTTTGACAGTGATTTTCTAACGGTTTCCCCTAGGTGCACGCGTGAACGCAACCCTGGTAATCCTGAAATTTCACTTTTGTAATTGATTGTTTTGTATCAGTTTTAGCAGAATACAATTTGTTTTTTTCAGCTATTTATTTTGTTTTCTTTCATTGTCGTAGAAGGTCCATTTATTCCAAAATAAACCCCAATTTATTCCCAATAAGAAACACAAAAACAATTTTAGATCGAATGCTAGGATGGATGGCACTATCACCGCGCTCATAAGTAATCTGTGTCTGTACGATGGACGTTACACGTGTCGGTTGTAGCATGGAGTAATATAATATACTAACGGTTGTAGTATTATTATATCCATGAACGTGTTACACATTTTCAGCGAGAAGTACAAACACACGATCGATAAGCTGACGACAGGAGTCGGCACAGCGCGATCTCTAGTTCCTCAATTATAGAAAGCCGGCATAGTGCGATGCGATGTATGATACTATTTTTTTGTAAATAAATATTTTTGTATGATAATTTGTAATAGTATGCGTTTTGCAGAAAGTCGGCATTCAGCTACTAAATCGATTTTTTTGACAATATAGGCTCTAATTCTGATAAATAAAATACATTTTACATTATATCCACTTTATATTTATCTTAATTAAAAATCGAAACCAAAATAATGCAATCAAATAAATGTTGTCAGATTGCGGTTTTTATGTAGTTAGCAATAGTTAGTTTTGCAGTTATGTTTATACATTAACACCCTACTATACATAATCCCTGAAGTTGTAATCAGGAGCTTTAGCGTCTTTAGACGCAGGAGCACCTGCACCTGGCATGTTGCTGTACCTGTCACTTTTTGCGTTACAGTTGATACTTTGAGGATAAAATGTAGTGTCTTTGTGGTAATTTGTAGTTAGTTAGTGTTTTGTGTTAGTAGTAGTCAGATTGCTGTTTTTAGTAGTCAGATTGCGGATTTATGTGGTCAGACTTCGATTATATGTAGTCACTTTCTAGCTTAGTTACTTAGTTGCTTATTTCGTAATCTCTAACAGTAAAGTTATAATCCGGAGAGAGTTGTTAGTTTGTAGCATGTTTGAGGTGGTTAAATGTAGTCCCTCTATGGTCATTTGAAGGTGGATAAAGTGGCATCTGTAGTCATTTTGTGATTTGATGTAGTCAGATTGCTGTTTTGTGTAGTCGGATTGCTGATATAAGTAGTCAGTTACTGGTAAACTTTAGTTGCTAATTAATTGTGTTTATAAGTGAATACTTCGTAGTCTCGCACTGTAAAGTTATAATCCGGAGCGAGAGACGCAGGCGCAGGTGTAGGTGCAGTGGTGGGGTCACTGACCCCGTACGAGTGCAGGTTGCTGTAGCTGTCACTGTTCGTGTTGCAGTTGTTGGAGATGAGCAGGTCTGCGCCCGCGCCGAAGATTGGGCCGCAACTGGAAGACAAAGCGGGTTTTATGGATGAAATTGTAAATATGGGATAAATAAGTTTTTCTATCATGCTGGACTGGGAGCGACAGAAAAATATAGAAAGTTCCAGCTGCTTCTCCTCCCGGTCATGCTGTATAAATTATGTGTCGCATACGCCTTTACTAGGCAAATTTTGTGGAGTTATTAAGAGAATGGGAAAGAACTTACTCAGGATGGTAGCACAACGCGACAGGTTTCTTGGCGAGCGGGTACTTGGCGGGCGGGTCGGCGAGTGAGAAGAGGAACGCCCGGTCAGCTGGCAGGTAACCCGCCGCGCCGCCCATACTCCACGGCACGTCGCTGAAACTGGAGAAACACAAATTTTCAATTAGTTTCTATCTTCACGGTAGCGCGTTTAAAAATAAGCCATTTGATAAAATACTCAAACTATCATATCTGGTCTCTGGGAAAAGTCAAGGCAGGCTCGGCTGTGGATAAAACAGGGTGGAAAATCCGTCTAACATCAGACCGAGCACGTTACTGTGTTTTCTCGAGATCAAGAGGTCACGACCATATTTACCTAATTAATCTCGGCCCGAGTTTTGACAAGGTCTCGCAAGATTATGTCTCAAATACAAATATTTTGATGAATATTTTACGTTTTGCGCAAATCGCAAGTGATTCTTCATCCATAGGTAATCCATAAGTTCGAACACATTGCAAAAAGCAACTGTAAATAATAAAATGTGGCCACTTTTTGCAATTTCGAGACAGATTTTTAGTCTCTCGTGAGATTGCATTCCTTATTGATACTAACCCTCCGATGGGCGCCCCCCTCGCCGGCCACACTACGACCAGCACCGGCGCGACGCCGTCACACGCTGCATGGAACGCGGCCGCTGAGAAGCCGTGCGTGGATGCGCGGAATATCAGCTGCCAGGACTGCTTCGGGGTGCCGCACCTGTACAATACAATACAATAACGAACCATTCATATCCAATTTGTATATTAAAAAAATTACGGGTTGCACTCCGGGAGTGCCGGCAGAAGTGAAAACTTGAACATTAACGGTAGACTCGATCGAAACCTTACCTGAATAATAAAACAGTAAAAACTAATTTT
Source organism: Scrobipalpa atriplicella (assembly GCA_029255725.1). Taxonomy (NCBI): domain Eukaryota; kingdom Metazoa; phylum Arthropoda; class Insecta; order Lepidoptera; family Gelechiidae; genus Scrobipalpa; species Scrobipalpa atriplicella. The sequence goes on from JARACY010000592.1 coordinate 35,994, forward strand.
CTTCCGCCTCTTGCTTGGCCTCTGTTTGCATACAATTTGTGTGTGACCAGAGGTCAGGAGCTCTAGTCTGACGCGAGTTTAACATTTTTTACCCATCCCAAAAAGTGCACAACGAGTGAATAGGGGCACAAGCTTTAATAGGAACACCAAATCGGGTACGATTTCGATACGAATCTAATATAGATGAGTGCACAAACGCCCTAATGATGATAATGAATAATGTTGCAGAATGTACATAACAGAATATGCAGGAGATTTTTTGCCATTTCTCAAATGATACAGAATGATGACTCAAATAACAAAATTAATAAAACTATGGTAGATATGATGTGTATCTTACCAATTGTTGATGACCGCTTGGAAGGCACTCTTGTCCTGCTGGAGAATGATGGAACCGGCAAACATATTCACTGCCAATCTGCAATCAAATTGAAGAAAATGTTTGGTACAACGTGGGTACAACAACAATGACTTTTTTTCTTATAGAAGAAATACGACTATTTCCTTCTATGTTTGAGAAAATACGAATAATATATAGGTAGCTAGATTTATTGTCGTAATACTGACCGCGGCGTAGTGCGCTTGTCATCGTGGCGGGTATTAGCCGGCGCGGCGAGCAGGGCAGCTCGTCGGTAGCGCTCCAGGGACAGCTCCATGGGCACCGCGCCCGTCGGCTCCACTTCCTCAGCGAATACCGTGCTGTCTGGAAACAACATTTGTACAGAAATTTATTGCACTTTCAACTAAAGGAACACTTAACATAACAACATTAAGAGAAGTTTTTATACAGAAAGGTTTAAATTGACAAAGTAGAAATATATCGACAACATAATAACGATTGTGTCACACCTAACGGAATGTAGTGCACCTGCACCAGATAATGCTGTCGCCGTGGCAGAGCACTGGTCCAAGAACATATGATTGAACCATTAACATAATAGAAGAAGAAGACAGAAGTCTTTATGAATGACTTACAAAAAGAGTATAAGAAAACCTAAACTGTAGATTTATAGCGCTGAAACTACACAAATATGGCTGCAAAATACCAACTACACACCTATGAGCAGCAGTCGCACGTGCGTCATGAGCGGCGCGAGGTGCGTGTTCACTCGTGCGCGCTCCTCCTCCGTCCAATGCGCTGTGGGCTGCGTCACACCCGCACGCTGCTTCGCCCACGCTAGAGCGCAACGCCATACCTCTTCTTCTTCTAGGCATAACTGTAATAGAACATGCCAAACACACCACACTATAGGTACTTTACTAGTCTTATGATTTCAAACTGCAATTTCATTCATAGCTTGATGAATGATGAGTTTCCCATGGATGGTAACAAGACATTTTTCCACAGCAAAGGTAGCCTTGTTACTTCTGGATATTGTAGCTTTTGTAATTGATATTGCTCAGCCTTCAACTACCCATATTGTTCTAAAGGTAAGCATTTGACCATGATATTTTGCCTCATAAAAGTCAAGATTAGGTATGATGTTCCAGAAACAGATCTGCCCATTAACTCTTTGGCCGCTTGCATTAAACATGGGAAAGTGAAGCACTGTATGTCAACAACAGAAAGGTGGAATGGAACAATGTCTTGCCTTAGAGATAGAACGGAGAGGGAGTACTAGAGTGCTGACACACATTCTCCAAACCAAAATGTATTAAATAGAATCCCGAAATACAAGATTCTTTGTATAATCCGTGCACATAAAAAAACCATCTATAAATGGCCGCCAATTACAAAGCAAGCGGACGCCATTTTCAGATCGTTTCTTTTTTTGCATGGCTTATATGAGTGGGTATTTTGTCTCAACTACCTATACAATGTGTAACAGAAAGGGTATATGCATCGAAAAATGTGTGAATCTACCCATGAAACTGAACAACTTTCCCTAAGGAACATAGGTCGAAATACGAAAAAAAAAAAAATTACTTCCCGTACTAAATACGCTATCAGCTGATGCATTTTGTATGAAAGGTCACAATTATTTTTTCGTTTTTCGACCTATGTTCCTTGGGGAAATTTGTTCAGTTTCATGGGTAGATTCACACATTTCTCGATGCATATACCCTTTCTGTTACACGTTGTATAATTGAGTAGATTAACATTTAATATGTCTATGACTAAATAACTTACAAAATCAGACGAGATCAGCTTGATAAGAGCTTCTTTAGGCAGGTTGAGGAATGCGTTGGACTTGACACAGTCTACAGCATTATCTCCGATGAATGCTATGCAACGCTCCATGAAGGATGATGCACATTTGCCTCCTGAAACGAAAATTTAAGTAGTTATTAGCATTTATAGGTATTTTATGAACACAAAATAGAAATGTACAGATAAAGATTACGTACCATTTTGTATGAGACATGTTTAGTCAAGGCTGTAGTTAGGAATAACATAAGTAAACATGTATTTTGAGAAGGAAATAAAAGGCGGTAATAGATTTAACCTTACATTTATTGAAGTGGACAATACAGATCACCTGAGTGCCAACAAAGAAAGAAACATCACTTATTCATAAAACTGTACGATAACACTTGTATTTGCCGGGAATGACTGTCCTCTTAGCTTACTTGTACGTATAACCTAGTTTTTTCAGACGTTAGCGTTGGGGTTGACATTTTGTATCAGCGTGATGTTATCCCCCTTCAACATGATCCGGCCGACTGGTCTCCGGTTCTTGGTCTTCATATGGACTTCCTCCGCATCGTCCAGAACAATATTCATGTACTCGTCGAAGCCAACGATGTGCCCTTCGATCCGCAAATTCACGTTTTCGTATAACCAAATTTGCACTCGACTTCTATTCTGCAAATATCTGAAGATAAGGTTGATGGGCTGTACCATCACCTTTTGCACTTTCGGTGGGCCTTTGTATGCCATTATTCTTTAGTATTTGGTACTCTAACAACAATTTTCCAACAAAAAGCCGTGAGCTAAACAAATGCCGGCTATGCGCGTCAGTCCGCCAAGTTGATTTTTCATAGACAAAAGAGTGTAAGCAAGTCAATCAAAATGTCCGCTACTTTAAAAAAAAGAATTGACTCTATGGCTTTACTACACCGCCACGGTTGTTTGTGCTTATTCATTCATTCATTCATTCATTCATTCTTCCTTCAATGAAAAAAAAATAGTTTGATAACTATGTTTGATAGTTTCGGTTTTATTTATTTATATTTCATTTCTTTTGGGGAAATAAAACAGGTAAAAAAAAATAGACAACGATATTAAAAAAAAATAGTGACAATAAATAAGGTTGTATTTAGCAATAACAAATGTTAAAACGACCAAAAGGGAGTGCGATGGCCGGGAATCGAACCCGGATCAACTGCTTGGAAGGCAACTATGCTGACCATTACACCACCATCGCATCTGACGGAGGTGTTGAAATTATGGGTTGGGTCATAAAAAATGTAATTTACCTGGTCGATCTTGAATTTCCATTGCTGCAGCAAGCAGAGTGCATGCACTTTCCACGCTCAGAGTAGAGGTGACGTGATCCTCACAGGCAGCTCGCAAGTCTTCCACTCCTAGGTCAGCGGCCAATGTCATCATTTCAAAAACTCCTGAATCTTGAAGCAGCAGCTAAGAAAAGAAAAAACAAAAAAGTAAAAGACAATAACAAAAGCAAAATTTTTGTATAAATAAATTATAACGATTTTTCTTTGTTTCAATTATAAGATTTTTAATAGCGCCATCTTTGCAACTGAAATTAAACTAACTTGGTCACTTGTTATAGCTACTGGACACTAGATGTCACTCTAAAAAAGTTTCTCTACTTGCCAAAAGATGGCGCTGGCATGCAGTTTCTCAAGTCCTACAAAACCTTACCTTCCCGGTGTAGACGTATTGTATGAAGAGGCGGAAGGTGTCGGGCTGAACGTGCGGCATTCTGATCGGCACCGGCGCCGTGCCGGATCCCGACGGCGCCGACACGCTACAGCCGGGGATGCGGCAGATCTCGCCGCGCTTCGTATTCTGGAAGCTCTTGCATCTGTAAACAAGGAAGGAATTAACTATTTTGACGATAACACATATTAAAATCACTGAAAGGATAGTTATTATTATCGTTAAAGCATCAGAAGGTACTGTACGGTACGGTTGAGGGTATTATTCGTAGACCGGCACCATTTTGTAAAAAAAAAACATGACGGTCCCTCTATTCCGCTCTATTCAATAAAAAAATTATTGAAAAAACTAGTCCGATGTCCCTCTATTATCTATTAAATATCTACCCTAAGACCCTATCTATTAAATATCTACCCAGTTTTACTTAAGTCTCAAAATATTTCAACTAGGTATGATAAATATGCCTGAGTCACAAGTCTAGAAAACTTCCCGCATATTTGATAAAGCTAAACTTCCTCAAAGTATAAGTCCCAGTCACAAATTCCTTGAACAAAGTTTTGAATGCAGTGATTAAAAACCGATAATCGCGAGTAGACGCTGCAGCGCTCGTGAAAAACGCCAAGTTGCGCCGAGTTGTCGAACGCCGGCTCGAGTTCGCCAAGTTATGCACAAAGTTAGCGGGAATGTGCACGGAAGGGATTTGTATTGCATATCTCTGCAGCAAGATAAGGCAAGGAAAAGAAAAATCCTTTTAAAAGAAATAAAGAACTCGTCTTCATCATCATAGTTTACAAGGTCTGTTTCATCTTCACGATTAAAAATCATTATAGGTACTTAATTGTTTTGACAGAGGCAAAAAAAAGCATCTATCGTTGCTACGAACAGACAAGACACACGGTAGAGTAAGTAGGTATAATAGAAGAGACGTAAACCTTTTTTTATTAACTCTGAAAAATATTTAATTTGAGGACTCTACCTACCCACCCCCTCTTCCGATATAAAAGAATTGAGTAGCTACGATATCTTAATTTCCAATTCAGTTTGCTCAGTTGCAGTTTTCCCTACGCTTACAGTATAAAAATCTTTAGGTACTGCAAAGTATCTGAAAGCTTTCCCTAAATCCAGTTAGTTAGTTTGTATAGATGTATTTACTGCACCGGCGTCGATGCACCACCAGCTAGTATAATGCGCCGAGCAGTCACAAATCTACAACTTAACTAGAACTTGCCAGCTCCTAAATAACGTTGGTTGAACTGGACACTACAGGATTTATTAACAGGACCAAAACCAAACGGAGCTTATTCAAGTTTATGTGCATTCACGTTCAATCTTTAGGTTTTCTAACTATTTTAGTGATGAAAATTTAGTGAGTCTTGCTCATGCGTTTGACACCCAACCTAGCCTATGTGCGTGTATATCGCGCCATGGCTAGTTTACATTATACCAATGGTAATAGGGCAATAGGATAGGACAGTTGGTAGGTTGAACCGTGTATACCAATCTTTAAGTGAGTTTTTAAGCTAATTACCATTAGTCGCAGTTCTCTCGGCTTCACTTAGTTGATTCGCAGCGTTCCATCTATCTTACTCCTCAGATCAGCACCGTGTTGAGGTGGAATGAAATTACCTCGCCGGTGTAAAACTCAAAGCCGGTTGCAAATCCAATCACGGCGGGAACACGATACGGGCGGCGCCATCCGTCATCCGGGTGGTGTCACTACTGCTGCTGTGCTGCTGTTCATTACACTATACCGCCTCCGTGGTCCAGTGGTCTCAGACGTGGGCTCACGACTTGGAGGTTTCGATTCCCAGCGGGAAAAACGGCTGTGTAGTTGCTTCTAGTTTTGTTAGGACATTGCAGGCTGATCACCTGAATGTCCGATAAGTAAGATGATCCATGCTATCGGATGGGCATGTAAATAGGAAATCGGTTAGGTAGGAGGACTACTACTAGCTTTCCACCGCGCGGTTTCGCCCGCGCCGAATTAAATTTCCCGAGGTAAAAATTTGCCCAGCCCACTATCTCCATACACAAAAGCATACTCGCTTTTCTGTTGCGACGACGACGTGAAAGAAAACAAACAAACACACTTTCACATTTACGGATATAGCGGGATCCTGTGATGGTGTTGTGGACACACGAAAACACCTGATTTATTGTGATTCTGTCAACTACTACTGCTGCGGGAAATCTCATTACCTAGATAACGTATGGAGGCTAAAATTCGAATTGATCGTCTATTCTATTGTGTCGAGAATAGAGAACATAGTTCTCTGCTGGATTGTCTCGTCTAATAGAAGAGTTTACTGCATCATTTTGTTTGTCCGTACCTACCGCTCTGTCTAGGTACCATTCTCCTAGGTATGATGATGAGTATAGCATAGCAATAGAGTGGAGTAAAGAGGCTTTGTATGTTGGGAGTTGGTAATTAGTAGTAGGAACTCAGCTCTGTTTTCTGGGAAAACTATCTGGATGAAAAAGAAGAAGAAGAAGAAGATCATACAACATCTTTGGGCCTATAATCTGTATCTAGGCTCTACCCTATTGACAATATTCCAACACGGTTCACCACTCTCGCTCTCGTCCCGTCCGAGAAAGCTTACCTATTTCCCTAGCAGGATCCAAGATGGCGGGCGGTGGATTATCATTACATTTATCTTATTCAGCGAGTCGGGCCTCGGAGATTAGAGTGACCGCAGGGAGGGTTTACTAGTAATTAATTTACGCACGCTGAAATGAGAAAATAGGCCTTTAGACGGTCACTGCAGTCAAAGGGACTAAATTCCGCTATAGATATATAAACAGGGCGATTTTTTTTACTAAGTATCTCTACAGGATGTAAAAGTTGCGTTTCTATAAACCACATGCTTATACAATTTGTCTGATTTAAGTTGTCCTTCTGTATGAAGAAGCCAAAATTATTTTTTCAGTTCAAATTTTTGTAGGTAACTTTGGGAATGTTGTTCGTTAATAGAACATGCATATTATGCTTATATTTCTGCATATTATAAATCGCAGATATATTGTAAATCGTACAAAATATGAAGCACCAATGCTACGCCGTAGCTCCGTAGCAAACATTCTTTGGGAATTTTCTTTTTCTTCACAAAGGTTTAATTTATGTTTCCCTAAAAAAAATTACATCCTATATATTTAACCACGTTTTGCTCCCAGAAGCCGTCGAGCCCAAATATTGATTGTTTACTGAAGCCTCCGCCGCTAACAAAAAGTGTCTCCGATCAGTGGGTCGAGCCATTAGTCAACTCCAGAACAGATTGATGACGAAGAACCACAGCACCATAGCTCGAGGGTTCATAGATAATGTAGTACCAGAACGCAATAAGCTTCCCCTGTGATCTTGTGGCCGATATAGCATTCAGGATCAGCCAGTTGATTATGGCAGTGGTTATGATGACATCATGGGAACGAAACAAACTCTAACGATATCCTAATCCTAGGTACGCGATCTGCCAAAAAATCATTAGGCCGACTTTATAGTTTTCAAGTAAGAAGCGATACTAACTTAGCGATATTAACCCCCCGTATAGAATGATATCTATGGTTCTGGCTGTGTTCCAAGAGACTTACAACCAAGTGCTATAATTTAACCTCTCAACTAAACCAGCCTTCGAAGTTTTTACGACCAACTCAATCAATAAACCAGTCTGACCCAAGTTATTTAGTTCAATTTTACTTTTATAAGACCAGGATAAAAAACACTCTGACCCCAAGGATCATCGGATCTATTGTCATTGTCACCTAGGCCCGTATTTATAATCAGCTCTCAAGAGTGACAGCGAGTTTGAGTTCGTATCAGAAATGTCATTTCAGTACAAAACGACATGTCAAATCCATACTTAATATTGCTCTCAATAAATACGAGCCCTAGTCCAGTCAGCTAAGAGCAAACCTAATACTTTGCCTATCGTTAAATCAAACTTTAACCAGACGGAGATGGGCGGCGATGACCGCCTACCACGAGGTGACACGTCTTGCTCGTGTGCCAACCTCAACCATTATAAAAAGAATATTTTATAACATCAGGCTCCATGGTGAAGAGCGCCTAGTCTATGGCATGGAGGTGTCTTGGTGTCTGACAGGATCCCGCCAAGATTAATGGTTGTGAACAGAATTTGCGACCGATCGCAGCCGCTGTTTAATTAATTACCACCAGCGTGAATCTCTACATCGATAAGTACATGTTGTAGCTATGATTAAGGGGAAAAACATACTAGGAGTTTCAAGATGCGAAAACAAGAAAAAATAAAGTATGAATGTCAAATGCTTATCTTTTGTATTTATCGCAAACCAATATTCATAATTTAGTATTCAATCGTATCTCATCTTAATTAACTAATATATTATTTTAGATGAAATAAAAAAAAACTCGAGAACTCGAAAAACATTAGTGTTCCGTCATCAAACTATTCTTCTTATTAGAAGTTCAAACCGTAACTAGTTTTCAAGAATGCATAGAAACGGAACTTCTGAAACTGAAACAAGATTAAATGCCCATCACGACATGTTGTAGAGCCGGGCATTTACCGTCAGTGTAATTGAATCTATCCGTGTTGCTCTGACAGCGCTCTGATTGCCGGCCATCTCATGTCCGTGCTAATTGACGGAATCTCCCCGGTTCGCTCGAGACGAGACAGAGGCAAGTGTCAACATTACAGCAAATTAGCTGTAAGTTTGTCTTGTTGATTAAATTCTTTTAGTTCTTAATTTGATTTCACGTAGGAAAATCCTGAAATCAGTTTTCATCGATTATTTTCTTTTAACGTGAAAACGCACTATGAAAGTTTGATCGTTTTGGTGAGTACAATTAGGATGAAAGATATTTGACCTATATTTGACATAAAATGAATGGTAGAAGTGACGTGTATAATTGGATTAAAATTATTAGAACAAAATATAGGCAGGTATTTAAAGTAAATTTAAAACTAGGGTAATAAATTCTAGGAAATACAATAGAGAATGGGCGCTTTTCCACTAGACGGCACGTCAACGGCAACGGCGACGGCACGGTACCGTCGACGATATCGTAGGTGAGATAATGTATGAAAATCAATGAAATTATATGACACGCTTTTCCACTTGACGGCACGGCACCGTCACGGCATGTCATCGATTCCCATAGATATTGTCACGTGATCTCGCCGTGCCGTCGCCGTTGCCGTTGACGTGCCGTCTAGTGGAAAAGCGCCCAATCCCTTCTTAGGCAGTTGTACAAAAGTTGAACTCCTTTTGAAAAGAAGTTCAAGAGCTTTTCATCTTCAATTTGTCATCTTCAGAACCTCCGCTCACTTTCCTAAACATCTTTGACTTTCCCGAAAAACACTTTTCCACATTTTTAATATTTTAAGAGCACAATCAGTCATAGAGTAGGTGGGGGAGAGACGCGACAATTTGTATCTCTCGGAGCCGTCGGGGATGATGGATGGTTCGCGACCGCGATGTCGCGCGGTTGGGCCGGCTGACATGGCGTTTGCATTATCTGCGCGGGCAGCCACAGCGGACGGGTCATTTCGTAAAGCTATAGGCATAGACACAGTTAGTGAACCTTTGGCAGTAGGTACTTTGTACAAACGCCTGTGTAGTTGTTAGGTTCAATTTCTGCACCAACAAAGCTTCCAAACCGAACTGGGAGCGATAAAAAGCAAAAAACTGGATCTCTGCCCCCACTGTACATAAATACTATAAGAACCATTAGTAGTACCTAGACTCTACTAAGTAGAGGGTAAACCCTACTAAATTACTAAACTAACTAAAATGGCAGTATGCTGTACAAGCATTACCTACTGTTTTCTGATCAAAACTGATCTGCATTTCCTATGAAAACTCAACCTGTACACAACACCCCTACCCTGAAATACTTGACTCCCAATTCGGATGCGTTAGCGTTATGAATGCTGTTCCTGTGCTGCTGACTGCTCAAATCAACCCTCGTCAAAAACGTAAGCAGCTTTCAGGAATTTCATTTCCTTCAACGTTGAACTCGGTTACCTAATAACTATTCAAAACCCATGTAAACCCCATAACCTAAACTAGTGGCAATGAAAGCCGGATTCGTGAGTTTCCTATCCAGTAAAGTTTTTGGTTTCACAATTGTAATGTTTTATGATACTAACATAGAAAAATCTTTTACAAAACTGTTGCTTTTGTGTCTCATCAAATTAGTGATGTCAATAACAAAACTTTAACGCCTTTGTCCCCAACCCAAATAGTGCCTCCTATGCATTGTCATTGTGTTCATATCATACAGAGTGGAATGGAAGGAAAGTGCAGCGTCGTGGCCGCTGTAACGAGGGGGTAATAATGAGGTGTCACTGCCAGGAGCCAGGAGCTGGTGGCAAGTGGGAAGTGGCTCCAATTTGTGGTCGGCTGACGGCTGCCATCGACAACTTTGTTGTTGTTGCTGGCAAATACTTAGTGACTATTCTATATGACTAACAATATTAATTTTCTTACACAGCTCCATCATTTTAAACAAATGACTATTTTAATCAACGTTAGTTTACGCACAGTGCAAATTATGTTTCAAACATAATTAAAAGATGTAAGGATCGTCAGTGTCCCGAAAATTTAAAGTGGTTGCTCAGACAACGAAACTGAACCTTTCACGAAGAAATTCTTCTAAGAAATGTAAAAAAATTTGCTTCATCATACCAATTGACTATCGATCAAAGAATTTGTACGTCGAGTATAGGTAGTATGATATATTATAGGTTTTGTATCTGAAATTGTCACAGTTAAAAATAAAATATTTTAGATTTGCTTTACAACTAAGTACATTGTTAAAATCTGCGTATAACTTCTTGAAAATCCCTCTGCAATTCTCTTCAATTTTGATCAAGAGTGTCATTCCGTCTGCCGGTCGCTCGTCGGCAAATCTCATAAGAATGCAATATTGCAGAGAGTCGCGTTATTTGGACATGGACTCACCTCCCGAGTCCCGAGGGAATTCCTCCCCTCTGGATCACCGGCAGGGAACTTGCGAGAGGCAGGGCCGCCTTTACCAGTGGCCATACTGGGCAAGGGCCACGCGCTCCATGGGCCCCGCTCGTTTCTGTCTGTCATGGAATTTGGAATGGGAAAAGATCTGCTGATGAAAATGCAATGCGAAAAATTTGCAAGCGTGATTTTTCTCAGTCACTTTGATGTCTATACGATTATTATACTTAACTAGAGGTGGTCGTTTTAGTCTGAATTTATAAAATGTAGAACATTCTTTAACTTTCTATACTCCCGGAACTAAACTGCATTAGTATTTTTATTTAGGTACGTAAAATTTACGTTGTGCAATTTTTAAAAGACATTATCATAGTTATAGAATAATTTCCTAGTTAACTGCATTCTGGACTACGCTATGATGTGTGGATTACTCGTTTTCCATCGACACGCTAAAAAGAAGAATTTCCTATACTATTAAGTTCTCGTCGCGACGCCTAATGTATATCCAGAGCCTCAATTATGTTAAAGCCGGCCCTGGTGCTCCTGGTCTGTCTGTAACACACTTAAAGAGGTGTTGGCTTTGAGGTTTGCATCTATTTCAAGAGTTTACTTTGGGTACTAGAAGGTACGTAAGGACTCTCCGTTTGCGTTTAAAACTCCAAATGATTTTTTACCGGAACTTGAAAGGGGTTGTTTGCCTTTAGAGTGAATTGTGACCGACCAAACGGCTTGAAGGGTATTCAGGAGTGAAGTATCATTACATTCGTTTATAAATACCTAGTACAACGAATTAAGTCATCCTTGATCACCAACAAACCTTACTGTTGATACCTTATACGGCGGCGGGTTCTAATGTTTGTCACAAATTCTCCTTGCGCCTGCTAGGTATGTCGCCGCCGCCGCCGTAAGTATAAGAAATTAATCTGTGCTGCTAAATATTTTCCACTACCATTTCAGAGAACATTATTCATCACAAGATTCTCGAAGTTCAAATAGTGCAAAACGTAATGTAAATCTTCGGTCGGAGCAACATCGATTTGAAGCGGTTCGATTGAAGTCAACACTGACATCCTAAACCAACATCTTCCGGACCTAAACTAACATCTCAAGGTGTCTCGAGCGGTCATCGCAGAGCAGAATCTCTGTCCCTGGCGACAGGGGACTTGTGACTCTTCAGATCGATGGAAAAATATATTTAGATGGGGTTTTTTGTTGACCGTGCAGACGTGAGGAGAATTAATACTATAGCGACTAAAGTTGAGCTCATAGACACAGGCAATTCCATAGTTTGCCTACATATAGGTAGACACAGAATGTGCACAGGTTATAATATTATTCATATCTATTGCCATATAGATAGAAAACCTATTCTTGTACTATTGTATTGCATAGATAGATAGGTATATCGCATCCATGATGAACTGGAAGCGATATAAAATAAAATAATGTTTGCACTTGTTCTTTTCCCGCTATAATGTAAGTAATTGCTAGTAAAGATTTGAGTTGAATAGCTAGGTGGTTGATTCTCTGCCTTGTAAATTATGTATCATAAAATACCTAATGTTGTAACACAAAAACAGTGTAGGTTACATGTAGGTTATTACAATTTAACTGCGAAAGTGCCACAAACTGCGGAATACGAATCGCAATCGTGTAAAAAAAGACAAAGTTAACAGGATCGTATTTTTTTAGTTCCCACGTGCGAATGCGAAGTGTAATTGGAAAAGTTCCGGAGCTGTTTGTTTGTCCAACTGTTTGTCTACCAATTTGCTATTTACGTAAACAAACGAATATTGCCAGCTTTTGGAGCAAATGATACTAAAGAATGGAGCAGCTGATTAAACTACCGAGGGCCAGTATTAATAATCAGCTCTTGAGGCTGACGGCGAGTTTGAGTTTGTATCTGAAATGTAATTTCTTCGGTACAAAATGGCCTGTCAAATATCCATACTTAATATTGTTCTCAATCTTGAGATTGCTTCATAAATACAAGCGGATCTTAAAAATATGTTTTATTTATCAGTAAATATGTATTACAAGTTTCTTGGATTTGCTTATCGTTGCTAATGTACATTTCATTTCAAGTATTGTAAAGCTAAGATGAGTCAAATGATTCATTTTCATGTTAATGATTCAACCCTACCCTTTGCTGGTAGAAGAGACAAGATTGCAAATAGGTGTGATTCAGTGATTTGCACGAGAATCACGCGAATCAATATTAGCGCTTCATTTGGCTGATTCTTTACCTTCACACTACTGATGGGGGGAACATTAAAAACTAAGGATATGTTAGTTACGAGCCCGTTCAAAATGAGCCTGGTCAAACGGTCATGGGAGACGCCTATGTCCAGCAGTGGACTAATGCAGGCTGATGAAAATAGCATCACCTTCTGTAGTCGTACAAAGGGATAAATTTAAAGCAGCATGCCCAGTGAATAGAAAAATGTCGCTGTAATAAACTGCAGTAGGCTTATGGGCCCATTGACTAAATTGAAATACCTACACTATAACCTTCAGGACTATTACTTGCTTTTACAAGATACCTAGGAAGAGAAGAAAATACCTAAATGTGACTTTTTCCCACCCTTTACTGCTACGTGCTACGACGTAGCAAACAGCGTAGCACGGCTCTACTAATTACTTTAAACAAAATATTATATTTAGTCTTAATGATTTTCTGGTGTTAAAGATTGTCTATTTTAAACAACACAACTATAGTTTCTATCACCAGCACCTCAAGTTGTTGCATCGTCGCAAGGTGTAATTTGGCGCGCGTCGTGAATGGCGCGGATTACAGTGTTGCCTGCTACCACCCCGACGACTTGAGCGCAGCTGGCAACACTAAGGCCTGATTCACGAAACTACAACTTACAAATCACAGATACACTTCAATATACATTGCGCAGCCGGTTAGATTCAAGGATACTAGGGAGAATGAAGCCCAGGCGATGTACATCAAACTCTTCTTGTAACTTGTAAATAGTAATTTGTTTAAAAGGGGCTGTAGCTGTAGCTGGCAACTCCAACAGATCGCTGCTAACGAGACGCGCTAACTGCATTATGAATAAATGTAATTTCACACGAAACTTGCTTTCATTGCTGAGTTGAAATGTGCAACTTTAAAAGCGCAAAGTTTGTTTTTGCATTGCATATTGTTTATCTAAATTTATAAAAAAATGTTTATTGCCTCTACAGCCACAAGGTATCTCTTTTAAGGTAGTGTACGTCTCTCTACCTTTCTTTTCTACCCATGAAACTGAACTACCTTACTTTTGCTCTCTTAAAAAAATGCGTTCGTGTACCTATTTATTAAACTCTATCTATACCTACCTACTTACTTTAAAAAGCTAAGCTTATCTTTAGCTGTGAGCTTTAGTTTAGCGACCTAAATTTTATATTAACTTTAGCAGAAAATTGTTTGGCTCAGATCAGTTTTTAATCTGATTTCGGTTACCAGCAGCAGCATCAGCAGCAGGTGCGTTCGGGACGTAAATATGATTAATTTGTAAAGTTTGCGCAACTCACAGTGATCAATCTTGCCTCGCGAGAACAGCTGGGTTGCCAGGGTTGAGAAGACATTTTAGGCGGTTAAAGAATGTGAAAAAAAGCAACTGGTTTATGGACTTTTGATTTTTAAAGATTACTCCACTCCAGAGTTGGTCTCGATTTCGTGAGGGCCGGAAAATCTCCTGATTGTCTGATAACAAAGGCTCGGTCCACGTAGTTACCTAAGGGGCATGGCAAATAGGAAGCGGTGCGGCGCGGGCGAGGCGGAGGCGTGTCAATTTTGTATGTAATTTACGTCTGCGCAGCGCAGCTTGATTTGAAGTCTCTATACAAAAACGACGTATTGGCGACGCAACGCCGCCGCACCGCTTCCTATTTGCCATGCCCCTAAATAAGCCCATAAGCACAGATAAGCCTGAAATTCAACCTGATGGTTAGAATGTATTGTAAAATTTTGGAATGACATGTATTTAAAATAGAACTTAGCAGCATCGTCTGGTAACACATCAACGCCAAAGTTATTAACAAATTCACCGCAAAGTCCCGGCATGTTGAAAAGAACTCCAATTTGGCAACTTACCGCCTGTTTGCCATGTTTGTTAATTACTTAACAGTGTACCCGCCACAAGCCTGACATAAACACCATAATATGAGTTAACAGTACCTATTTTGTATTGTAGTCTGAACGTTTTGCAAATGAACTCGATCTGGCCGAGACTAGATGAAAAATCGAACCATCTTTTGGCATAGGGAGTTCTATCTCCTAGCGATCCACCCAGGGCAACGGTATCACGGTAACAGTTCAGCTGAACAATGCCATATTACCAATGGTACCTAAGCTCCGTGAGTAGCCACCTTGCTTGCGACCATCCTCTCACCGGAGTCTTACGCCAGCGCCAGCAGCCTGTGCACCGTCGATCAAAGACATTTACACTTTTAACTCTTTGCCGCTCTGGTCTAGACAAATGCCACCAAAATCTCTAGCTAGATTTAGACCCACACAAGAAATTATGACAGAGATCATTAGTCTTCAACCTAACAGGCACTCATTCCAGCCCGACGATCGACATCACCCGGCTGCTTATCAAAATCGAAATGTAGTGTATAGCATATAGCCCCGCTTCACCCGTTCGTGAGTCGATAGGGGAGCGATAATTCGAAGCCTGCCACAGACTGAACAACACCATTCAGACCGAATAGTAAATTCTGCAACACTGAAGATCCCGTAATGTTGCCAGATAGGGACCAATCATAGGAATGGGCAGCAGCGTTCCATGTGAAGATGTCTATAATAATTAACTCTGCGAGTATATGAATCTACTCTTGTGATTTAAAACTATAGGAGATTTAAACCAAGGATACAAACATTAAATTAATGTAGCAGGCCAGCTGCTTCTCTTGCAGCGGGGGTCAGACTTTTTCGGAGTTTTCCGGGAGATGTACACTTGAAAGCGTTATCTCCAGGTTTTTTGATCTGTCCTTCCCCTGAAACTTAATTACAGCGGGTGTCGGCGGCGGCGGGGCGAGGGGGGGGGGGGCATGATTGATGACGTCACAGCACATGCAAGCGCCGCGGATCGTGGATGGATGTACCTATCTACGATACGACGCGTTGTACGGGAGTATCGCTGATGGCAGCGTAATTAACTTGCAAACTGAAAACGAGTTGCGGTGGAGTTTCAGGAGGTCGTTGAACTCAAGACTGACAACGTGTGGAGATTAAGTGGCGTATTAATACTGACGTCACTTAATATAGGTACCTAAGTAGATCTTGGATCCTAGAAACTAAAGTCACGTCTATTTTCTTATAGGAAAGGCAAATTCCGATATTCTAATTAAAGTTACAGTTAACAAACCTACACCACACTAAATAATCACATGCTTCTTTCAAACATTATAAAGATAATAAAACAAACTGTAAGTTAAGTAATATAATAAAACGTGACTAAAACGTCGCCGTATATCATAGCTACACGGAGAGTAGCTTTTTCTACTAGCGCAAGTGATATAAAACTTGGCATCGAATTTATTACTGTGCTCTAGCAGCAGGCAGCATATTTTAGCCAATAATATTATTACGTAAAAGGAGAAGGTATACCCGGTGTAACGTAAGGGACAGCTTCCTGCAAACTGATAGGGGTTGCTCAGTCAACGAAACTGAACAACTTTCACCAGGAAATTCTTTTAGGAAATGAAAAAAAAAATTGGCTTTGCAAAGTACCTAAGGTAAAGTAAGAAAGAAAAAACACTACCCATTGAAATAGGTGGACTTCATTTTGTTGGAGATAGTTTAATATCACTAGCAAATATCTTTACTAGTAAAAAATCATCCTAATAAACGTAGTACAAACATTTATTTACGTCGCTAGCCACATAAGAAACTTCTCAAACTTTTCGCATAACTTGACTAACTTCTTTGTTTGAGTCCAGTTTCCCGGGTTTAGCCACATGTTGGACAGATATCCAACTATCCCGCCCCTACCCGACAACAGAGCCGGTCTTTGGACTTGCATGGGCAAAAATGGCTCATAATCATAACTAATAAATGTTACCTAGAGATAACAAAAGCGACAATGACAACACCCACAACGATCACTCAGCCCTCTATATGTGGGCCCATGATCAATTATTTATTTTTCCCGAAAAGAAAATTCAAAAGTTATGCAGCAGGTATGAAATCAAAGTAACTACTCTGAACGAGGTAATCAGAATAAATATTTTCGTGATAATTTAAAAGTATTAAAGTCCTCCATGATAATTTCTGAGTCGTCCTATTTCACTAGTACCTAAAGTAATTATTATTATCCATTATTTTTAATTGTTTAAAAATAGTCTAATGGATAGATAATCAAGGTAATAAATATTTCGGACCCAATATCGGACCCCATCAAACTGGGGCCCTAGTTTTTAGACTCATGCGTCAAGGGCCCAAATGGCCTGGCCGCAGGCAGGGTAAATCTGTCACTGCCCATACAGCAGTCACTTCACTACCCTGTTTCCGATTTCCATGTAAATTGGCCGGCGGATTTCCGACGAGAATCGTAATATTTTGTTGAAGAATACATAATTTATTAGCGGCGGCCGCTGGAGTTTATTTATTAGTTTTCTATTGAGTTCTGTCTGAGAAACTTCTGCAAGCAAAAATACATGTGAGATACATTGTGGTCGAAAGTAATTTTATTTTGTAGGATTTACGGCAATAAGTTTATTTATCTTTAATTTATCGTGTTTTATTTCATTACGATACAAAAAACTAAATTACATGATGCTAAAAATACAAGCGAAATTCTTTACAGCGCCATCTATCGTGAATCTTTGTAACTACGAAGTAACAGTGCAGCGAGCGAGCGTTGTTGTGTGTGATTGTGAGGCCGTCACGAGTTTTGTTTGTGTGGTTCAATCTGACGTTGTCTAAGCGTGTTACTGAGATAAAATAATTAAAAATTGGCATGTTTATCGATTGTTTAGTGATACATTTAATTACAAAAGTTAATCTATTTAGTGAAAGCCGGCTTTTGTTTATGTATAATATTTTCGATCCGTCAATCATCTCCCGTATGGTCTAGTGGCTAGGATACCTGGCTTTCACCCAGGAGGCTCGGGTTCGATTCCCGGTACGGGAATTTCTTTTTGCATTTTTTATTTACCTTGCTACTAAGATGATTCGATGTGCGTAAATTTTTTCTTCCGCAGTGCCGAGAATGAAAACGATATCTGCTGAATCTTGGTCTTCGGACAGACGCTGCAGGTCTCGGAGTAACCCTGGCAGACCAGCGCGTTCCACTGATGCCGTGCAACAGGTGCCTGTCACTCTCGAAGACATTGTCAAAGAACAAAACTTTCTAGAAAGGTAAATATCACTTTTTTAAGTTGAGGTTTTTATTTAGGTACCTACTTAGCACCTATTTTTTGTCTATTGCAAAACGGAAGAAGATAGGTAATCAATCACAACCACGAAAAAATCACAATAAACTAGGAACTTAGAAAATGTTGGACTTAAACAACACGGCTATTATGTACATCTATGTACCTAAGTAAATATTGTAATTTTATCACAACCTACTATGGTATGGCAAGTTTCTGCTAAAACACTTCACAAATTCAAAATATTTTTGATTCGGTCGGTTTATCACACAACTAGAACAACTTTTGAACAAAGTTTCAGTTTGAAAAACATCAGTTTCATTCAGAAATTGCGAATTTATCGGTAAAGCAAACTTGTCAACATAACCTCACTCGCATAACTTAGCTTCCACTACAAATAACTTGTTGAGCTTGAGTCATTTTGTGTTTTCCAGTTTGTGCTCTGTGCCGAACTGTGCCTTAGTTTTTTTAACACTGTGCATGCCAGGGTCATTGTGCCTCTCCAAGGAGTTAAGCCGTAAAAGGCTCAAAACAGGTTTAAGTTTCGCGCAGGTAGACGCTTCTATTCGTATCTCCATCTTTGTCATACTCGCTCTACGATGCCCGGGCTTGCGGACGCCTATTTCACACACGCTAGCATCGGCCTCCGTGGCGCAATTGGTTAGCGCGTTCGGCTGTTAACCGAAAGGTTGGTGGTTCAAGCCCACCCGGGGGCGATCACTACTTTTTGTTTAAAATTTTATTTTATCATTATTTTGTATTTTACTAAATTGAAGTGGTATTGATTGAACATGAACATAACAAGATACGGTCATTACGGTTATTGATATTTATTTTATATTTTTCTCCCTTTTAATTTTAATTGAACTGAAACTGTCGCAAATCCCAGGCATAAATCTAGCATCTACATTTATAAACTATTTTGTTAGTTTTGGATTTACGAATTTAACGCCTACGCCCTACACATACACAGTGCCCGTGAAGCAAACGCTCTGCTGACAGATCGGAAATTAAGTACGGCATCAACTTCGGAAACCAAAATGTGCTCGCTCAGCTGTTAGGAGATAAGATAGAATATCATTATTTATACGACGAATCTGTTGTTCGCATTTCAGACATTGCTATGTTATTTGTTTATTATTTTGTTATGTTACCATTCAAAAATACAACTAAATCACTTTTATAGACCGGGCGCCACTGCTGTTTTCCTTCTTCCTCGAAAAATATTCTAAAAATAATAAAGGCCTTGTCTTTTCTTTAGAAAACTACAATTTACAAAAGACTAAAATATTATTATCTGGATATCGTGAGACTAGTATAGGTATATTTCTAGTTTTCGTAAGTCCGCAAAATTCTTCGTTTTTTTTGTGAACTGCCAGACATTCCTTGGTATTGGAACATTTCTTGCCACATCCACTCATCTATTTGTATTTTTCTAGCAGTCCATTTAGCAAGCAATATCAAGATAAGCCACAGCCGGTTGTTGTCCACGATCGTTTTAGTTCCCGCCGACGTTGCATTTCAACCGGATGTCGGTATCGCAGGCTCCAGCTTCCGCTGACGCCTGTAATTTCCGACCTGCCAGTCAGCACCTCAGCACAGAGCCACCTCCTTAACACCCTGTACTGTATACTGCATATTGGTGTTTCAAGGGGATGGCTAGCTGGAGATATTTAGGTATACTTCTTCTTGTCGTGTTCAACCACAAGATTTTTTGTTAGTAACACAACAAGAAATGGAACGTTGTGCTTTTCTTCTTGACCTAATTATTATGTGAAAATCAGTCAGATAACTAAGGACTGCTGACATTTTGCCACATAAATGTAAATTTAAACATTATGTGTATTTATTCTTTTAAATATTTATTAAGGAAATATGTATTTTTCATAATTAATCATACAAAAGGTACCTTTTCCCCCTGAGAAAACACAAGCTGTTATTACAAGCTATATAATAAGCAGCTATGTTCTGAGTAAGAAAACAAACAGCCAATATTTTCCACATAACCAAATACAAAGCACAATGATGTCGGTGGAACCCTTTGATCTAAACAACACCAATCCGAACACTTCAACTACATCAAAGTACTGAGTACCTACTCAATTTATAGTTTGTTTTCCAATTGCCCTAATTTCAGTGTTAACTACCACTTCATGCTACTTTAGATTATCACGCCTTAGAATTTTAGGGTTCCTCATCGTAATATAATCATTTCATTTGATCCATCTTGTTTTTTAACTGTGATATATTTTTTCTATTAACTAATAACCGACTGTAATTATTTACTTAACATATCATTATTTCAATATAAACTTTATGATCAATGGTCATCATCACCATCACTATTACCACTGTAATCGCAGATCCATTGATAAACATTTGTAATGGGTTTTCCTCATTTATTCAAGAATAATTGATAAGAAAATGCCGTAAGACTAGGAAAATTAAATAATTTTCAGTGGTTGTTAAAAAGTTAAAAATATATGACAAATTGAGAACCCGGTCCACAATATCACACTCTACATTTTATGTGCTTGTTTAATACGCACTCGCTATCATGTTTCATGGTGTTTATTTGAACAGATGCATATTGTATGGCTTGTAACGATCTAGTGGAGAGATGCATGGCGATGGTCTGGGGTTTGTATGAGACGCCATACATTAGCCGCATTGGGTAAATTATAAAAAGTAGACACTTCTTTTTCAGGGTCTGTTTATACTGGGTCTTAAATCTTTTTGAGGAATATGATTATCAAGAGTATTGAAAATGTCTTTAGATTCTCTTTCCTGTTTTGAATTTTAATAATGCGTCGGCAGTAAATTTTAATGGTAAAATATTGGAAATCGGAAGACTGTTGTTCAGATCTTCAGATACAGGTTTGTTCACCACTACTCATGCGGAAATATTTTTGAACCTAAGATAAAAATGTAAATTTGTTATGTATTTGGTGTTCCTTCAGTCAGAAAATTAATTTGAGCTATCTAGGGTAGTTTTCCCCAGTGTGAGCCACATGCTTATTTGAAGGGCGAGAGTTTTGTAACGGTCTCGATGACGTGTTTATTGATTATCGTGTCATGAGTGTTTATGAGCTCAAGGTTAATGTTAAGGCTGGTTTCATTCAGATAGACCCCCTGCGAGTTCATGATAGAAATATGAACTTGCAGTTAAAGCAAAGCAGTTTGTGAAATTTTTCTTTAAACTGACGACAAATACGAACTCATATGAGCGGCGCCGCGGCGTGGTGTTATAGGCCTGAAGAGAAGCTGCCTTCACCAATAAGAATGAATGCCTTTTAGGAGTTTTTAGATTCATGGCAAGTTCTCTCCATTGTCGACTCTAGACTCCAGCACAGAGAGAAACTAACACACAGAAAAAAATATTATGGTGGTGATTAGTTGTCTTCTTCTTCTATCTTGTGGGTTTCAAGTCAATCGAACCAAGTTGTGGTAATAACTGAATGAAGGCATAGAGTACCTAACTCAAATTTTGATCAAGGTGTACAGACCTACCTACTGATAAGAATTTTAGAAGAGGGGAAACGAAAATATAACAGGGAACTATATGATGTCTTTGAGGTACTTAATATGGTCGTCACATTCCGCCGTCCCCTGAATCGGAAGCCGAAAAAAGAACTAAAAAATCAGGGCCCTGCACTATCTTTCGATTGCTGAACTACAGCAAATATTTGCTGGCGATTATATCAATCACTGTCGGACGATAGTCGCCTGTGTGCCGAACAAGGCAAACACGCAAGCTTGGATTATCTTCCTTTCGACGACCATATCCTTGTTTGTTAACACGTGTATGTACCTACTGCCGGACGGAGATAAGGGAGCAGCTAGGTAGGCATGGGAGCGATATGTCAATAGTTTGAGATTTAAAAATAGACTCGGTATAGACTGTAAAAATTATTTTTGCCGGCTACTTATTTAAATTTTGTTTGTACCAAAATTTTCTTCTGTAAATTACAGAAAAATTGCGGTACCTGGGCGCTTTTCCACTAGACGGCACGTCAAGGGCAACGGCGACGGCACGGCGACGATCACGTGACAATATCTATGGGAATCGATGACGTGCCGTGACGGTGCCGTGCCGGCAAGTGGAAAAGCGTGTCATATAATTTCATTGATTTTAATACATTATCTCACCAACGATATCGTCGACGGTACCGTGCCGTCGCCGTTGCCGTTGACGTGCCGTCTAGTGGAAAAGCGCCCATTTACGGTCTATTTATGATGCCAGTTTTGAGTCTATAAACGTTGATTGAATCCTCATCTGTGTAACCCTAGTACTATTATATATTCTGTGGTAACGTTTCTAAAGCTTCACGGTGCTGCCTTTACTACGGTTCTTCAAACTCCTACCTATAATTATTTCCCAGTTCAAACATTCTCTAACAACTATTTTCTAAGAGCACTTAAACAAAAATATGATAAACAATTCTGCTTGAAACCCCCTCTGGTAGCAAGCTGCATGCTCCGCGGACACTTGACAATGCAATATCGCGAGCGGAGCCAGGTTCAAAGCTAGTATCCTGTATGAAAGCTAATTAAACTTGCAATGGCACTAGAACACATCTTAACCGGCGCCCCGAGACAATGTAGGAGTATGGCGCGTAGGGGTGGAAAACGAGGAAATAAAAAAAAACTAAAAAACATTACGGAAATTCAGAAACTTAAATTATGTAGGTACGTTTGATTGTGCGGTTCTACGTTAAATTAAATTGAGAAGCCTTATCAGTTCAGTAGTGAATGTCCTAGTCTTGCTTGAGATCCAATGAGATGATGTTGATAATTAAGTGTAAGAAGATTAAGTGACACCACAGAAAGAGGATTTAAATTTAAAACTTTGAGTCAACTTTGCCCTATCTTTTACTATTAGTATCGTTCATGCACATGTAGCTATGATACGTTGCTTAGTTGCGTATTCCAAATTGAAGCGACAAAATGCGTTCTTCAAAGAAGATGTGTAGAAAATACGAAGACCTGTTTTCAGTCTAGATCTGAGAAGCTGCTCAACCCTACATACGAGCGAAAAATGAAGGAAGCTGCAGCTGGAGGGTCGCTGGCTGTAATCAGGGCTAATAGAAGCGCGTGTGCTTTGATCTACGTCAAAGCGACGGGGGCCGAACTCGCGAGCGGGGTTAGAAAAATTTAGACACGGCAGAAAAATGTTTAGAATCATTCGCTAAAACAAAAAAAAACAGCATAAGCCGTTGGAAATTCATTTTTTTGCTGGTGGAAGCTTTTGTGTGTCCTTTTATAAAAGATACTCAGATGAAATCTCAAGTTTTTTATATCACATTTACCTACTCTTCTACATTTTCAAGCTAAATATTCAGTGTTTGTTCCCGCGTATCTCACTCAAACCAGTAAGATCTGCTGAACTTGGAAAGGAAACACGCGGTAACTTCAAACTCAGCAGATAAATTCCTAGAAGTTGTTCAACTAACTGATAATCCGTGAAGTTTTGAAACTGGAAATGAGGTGAATGAGAGGTGGAGATGAGAGTCGAGATTTTGGTGAGATAGCAAATCATAACTGTCTTGTATGTGGCGAATAGTGTGCGTTCAACTTTTGATGAAGATTTTATACAATCTCAATCTTATACCAAAAAGTGGTCAAAGCAAATGATAATAATTAGGAAAGGTGGTGCCAATATGGTGCCAATAATTGGCTCAGAGATATTAAGGTAGGTAGCCTGCTGTATCATAGTGTGTCGTCAAAAAAGATACAGCCGTCCGTGTCTATCCCTTCACGAGTCTTCGCAATGAGGTAAGGCGCAGCTCGCTGAATAGTCTAAACGCTGAGTGCGATATTGTTTTCTTTCTGCTTTGCGCCCGCGCCGCCTCCGCCGCTGCGACGCCCGCCGACGCCGCGAGTCGCGTAATTGATTCTTTTGTGGCATAATTGCGGGCAGATCGCATCGGGCAGAACGGTGGAGCTCAAGTCCTACTTGGAGAAACAAACGTGGATGTTTAGGCATTCATGAGGCTGAACTATTTATTTGGAATAGAATTAAATTCTTTAACAGCCAGTACCAGTAATAAAGGCTGATAAGAATACAAAGGTTACAGTGACGCTCACTGCTTTTTTTTAGATTTATTGAGATTTTTTGTCGAGTCTCTTCACTTCTATAATCTGATCTTTTGAATATAGGTACCACGTCACGCGCAAGTTTGTTTTGATGGAAGATTGAAAGGCGTCGTTTAGTGATCAGTTTTAATTAGTTTTCTCGTTTCCCACCACGATTTCCTGCGAATGAAGTGGCGCGGGGAGTGGGCCAAAGCAAACCATTGTTCGTGGAGTTTTGTTAGCGACCACAAACCCGGAAAATTGGTCGGCGAAGGGCGTTATTAAAATCAAATAGCGAATACGGAACCCTCGTCAAGTGTGAAGTGAAACGACTGTTTTTGGTAGGTATATTATGACGAATATTGATAAATGTTCAGGTATTGGACCCTTGCTGATATCAAGTGTGCCTTTGTAAATAATATAGCACCGTGAGTGCAAAAAAATCTATAAAGATATACCTTTGTACCTAAATGAATGTATAGTAACAGTTTAATAGTTGATGAATAGGTATAAAGTAAGAAGTAACAAATTGACTTCTGGCTGGAGAGCTAAAGAAATTAGCGAACTGCCTTTTATGAACAGAGAAAAAGTTTTACAGATAGGTGCAGGAGTCTTGCAGCAAAGTACCTAATACCTACCTACCTAGAGTAGTTAGTCTATGCTACCTACCTATATTTGATTGAAGTCTGGCTGGAGCTTAGAAATTAGCGGACTGTATTTATCGAACAGACATAAGTTGTACAGATAGGTAGGTAAGGTAGGTACTTTCGTAATATTTGCCTAGCTAGGTACTTATTTCGGTAGAACTATGAGTAGGTTAGTAGGTATAAATCGTTATTACTTTACTAATCAGTCTTATTTTTATTAATATCAGACCGAAGAAGTCGTTGAATGATAACTACTGATACAAAGAATTTGTACTGATGATTAATAAATACAATGGAGCTAGAAAATTAGTTTATGATTATTAGTTGCTGAACTATAAAAATTTTGTACGTATTTTACCAATAATATGACTAATATAATGTGAAGGCAAATTTCGACCCCGAGCAGCAAGCGTTGGTGGTGTAATGGTCAGCATAGTTGCCTTCCAAGCAGTTGATCCGGGTTCGATTCCCGGCCAACGCACACCTTTTGTACTTGTTACAATTTATTTGCCTTCTTTAATTTTTTTTTGTAATTTTAATTTAATTGCATATTTTTTTTTACAAATAACCGACTAGTGATTTTCGAAACTATATTTTAATTAATTATAATTTGCGCTAATCATAATCAACTCCTACGCAACTAAATAATTTCATTAGTACCACCTAATAATGATAGATGGCGCTAAGAGTCACCATATTGAACTCGAACTCGAACAAAGTTATAAAAATGTAAGCTGATACTGATAGATCTCTATTACTTAGTTTGTTCACTTTTTCATGTGCAATTTCCTTGAAGATTCTCGCGGATTTGAAAAGCAAACACTTGTAAAAGCAATTTCGTGTAAATCTCAGATTGTGTTTACCAACATTGCTGCTTCTCGGTTTAGCGAGAGATATCTCGCCCACAGGCAACAGGCGAGGCACGTAATAAAATAAAATTAGATTCCGTACCGAATAAGAGAATATCAATATTATAAGTACTGCCACTGAAGCAACTGTTACAATCAATGTTTTTTTTATCAATTTAATTTAATTGTTCTAGATCAAGTTATTATTATTTTTAGCATATGACTTATACATATATTTTTCATAAATCTCCTTTTAATTACTTTGATGACCCACTCGATAGGTAGGTTCAGTTGAAAAAAAATATGCAAATATAACCCTTCTTGACAATCGGGTAATAATGAAAACGCAGCACTGAATAATACTATGTAGTCTGTTGAAACATGGCCATTAGCTACAAGTAGAAGTCATATCATGACATCTGTTACTCTGCAGCTCAGACGATCACAGAGCCCAAACCACACAAAGCTGCAGCTCTTGAGCATAAGTAGTAAGTGTAGTGAGTGTAGAGCATCCACAGACGACTCCGCACTACATGGTAATTAGCCTGAGATTCACAACGAATCGGCTGTCGACAACTGCTTTGTGTTTACATGCACGAACGATGGTAGAGGTAGAGATTTGTAGAGATGGGTAGAAAGGTGGAAGGTTTCAAGGGCCAAGGAGTTTGCAAAGGAAAAATGAAGTTGGCTTCATTTAATTAATCATGAAGGCAATGAGACGAAATCTCGCATCACAAGGGCGTTCTGGTAATAAAAACAGGACAGGTTTTAATTATCAGGTCACTCTTAGGCAATAAGATCTATCTACTAATCTCGTAAAGAAAATATGAACCGCACCGCCCCGTGTTTAATCAATTTAATTATAATATAAACAGACGTCATCCTTACCACTTTAAAACAATGAACAACTTTTTTCAGTGGTCACAACTGTCAATAATTTCGTAGCCTATCTCTATGGCTACGAATCCACCGACGGACACTACATGAAGTGCTAATGATGCTACATCTTGTTGGTAAACAAATAAAATAAATACAATTCTTTCTCCCTGCATGTTATCGACAGCCACTGAAAATAATATGCTATCCTTAAGTGGGCAGCAGAAGCAATCAAAGCCGCGGCGACATCAAAGGCGTGGTAATGGCTTTTTAGTGGAGTGTGCGGGGGTGAGGAACCCGGCAAGGGGTAGAGGGTGTAGGGGAGGGGAGGGGGGGGGGGGGGTTCAAGTAGTCGGGGAATCGTTCCGTACACTCGTTTTTGTTTCAACTCGTTTTCTCTAACTGAAGATGTTTGATGTCACAATCACAAAGAACATGAGTGGTTGGAAACAATCTTTCAATTTCATAAAAATAAAACAATAAACATTATTTCTTTTAACAAGTACAGAATTCTTTGAATCAAACATCATAGAAGTAAGAAAGTAGAAAGTTATATTGAAAGAGCACTTCATGCAAATACATTTTGTCAAATATTAATTTTGTTAAAATATTTTCTCATTGGTAACCATTTAAATGCATTGTTTTCAAGAAATTTTTGAAATAACTAGAATAGAAACCATCTAGAAACATTGATGAACAGCTCTGGTTTGACAAGATTTGACGTGTGTGTTGTGTATGCTCTTATAAAATATATTGGATCCAATGTCATGGTCGAAGCTCTTTTTGATCTGTAGTTATAAATGTGGTTAATAATGTTTACCATCATATATCCCTCTTTGTCAAGTTAGTGGTATGAAACTACAAACAAAACTGACGTAAAGACATGCACAATTTGTCTGAAAGAAACGACGGCTATAAACTTTCCAGTCAAACCTGAACTGGGTCACAATTTATTCTGCTTTTGCTGTATAAATAATTGTTGGAATGTCGCAGGTCTGGTTATACTGGGCGTGAGGACTCGTGCCTCTCGCAGACGGACGATGTTTACGCCTAGAAATTAACCTTTAGACTTACGACTTTCTTGGAGGAGTATTCTGGTATATTGTAACTATTGAAGAATCTTTAATAATTCCTTTATTCTTTACGTTATGCTCCATTGTCGTACACAAGAGTCAAATGGTAAGCCAATTTCAATTAAAGATTTTTTATTAGTGTTTAGCTCGTCATCACAGCTTAGCTGCTATATGTCTGATCTTCGTTGGATATTCCATCGTTCTTTTCTTTTCTTACAGAGTTTGAGATTGACCAAAAAAGACGATACGATACCGTGATGATTTGTTCGATATATTCTTCTTTTTCTGCTGCATATTTAGATCGTCGCGTCGACCCGATGAATGAACAATAGGGGACCTGATTGCAGCTGATACGGCTATACAACAAGATTTTTACTAACCATATTTGGTGCTCGTGATCCCATACAAAGGCTCAAATACTGAGCTGACACTTTTTGTTAAGAGAAAGTTGTTCAGTTTCATGATCGAATCGAAGCAGCCATCTTTTCTTTGGTGAATAAAATTTCTCGTTATATCAGATCTTCCAGAATATTCCTGCGTAGGGCAAGGAGCCGCCGCGGGCGCGACCCACATCCTTTCAGTTTGAGCGCATTTGCCGTATCTCTGTTTGTCATCGCAATCGTCGGGAAACCAGCTCTTTAGCCGAGATAAGACTTGGAGACATGTGGATTGTGGGCGCACTATTTATATTGAGAAACAAACTTATGCAAAAGCATGTGAAGCTTGGTGTTCTGCAGGGCAGTGTTATGGGTCTTATGTTATTACTTAAAGCTTTTGATTTCATTTTGAGCGCATTTGCCGTATCTCTGTTTGTCGTCGCAATCGCCGGGAATCAGCTCTTTAGCCGAGATCAGTCTTGGAGATACTTGGAGACATGTAGAAGAACTACTTGAGTAAAGGTATTTCCTACCTAATGCTATGAAAATGGTGTTCTGCAAGGCATTTTTTTTAGGTCGGATATAGATATGATTCGTTGAGCGAACGACTTAACTAAATCTTGACTAAATTGTTGCCATCCCTTTCTGTTCTCTCTCTATGGAAAAAGACAGGTACTAATAGACTCATTAAATAAATTTAACAGAGAAATTCCGTGAACTTCCAACGCTTCTCCATATTTTCCCTCCTACTCCTAGTAATAAAACACGTCGTCAGGAAATTCACCAACAAAATGTTAAGCGTAGGTGAGTGAGGTAATCAGACCTCTCGAACGAAACGAGAGTCAATTAGCGATCATAAAGTATGTGGTACGAGGCTCTACGACGCCCAGCTTTGACGGAAACAAAGGAAATGCGGCTGAACCGTAGGTACATATATTACGCTCCGGTTCTCAATGAACGTGGGCGGGGGCGCTGCAGTGTAAGGAGAAACTTGGCTCAATTCTAGATGCCCCCTAAAAAGTTTACCTGTCACTCTCAGATTAAAAGGATTAAAAAAGGACAGGACAGGAGATTTATTCTCTACGGTTATCTATTATAATGAATAATTTTACGCATAATTATGTATCAAATAATACCCGCCAGGTAAAATACAGTGGAAATGTGCAAATGCGCGCCAAAATCTCGCGGAAAAAGCGGAAATCCATTAGAGTATAAATTTGATCTAATTATATTAAAAGTGACAGATATATTTTAATTATATACTTTAGCTGATTAGCCGGTGACAGCTAAAATTGAGCCCACTGTCAAATCTCAAGATGGCGGCGTTAGTTCCTGTTTCCGCCACGTTCATTAAAAGAGTGGTCGAACTATACCTTTACAAATCAGGGGCGTTGATATTGAGGAAAACTGGAAAAGTAACAATGGTTGTGTTGTAGCGGTACTTCATATTGTGTAGCGTGGATTGCAACAAGTAGACTAGGCTAGGTTGAGTACACAGTTGTTTTAATAAAAGTTATGTAAGGGACAGCCTCCGCTTGGGGAAGCTCTTGTGTTGGGCTGTCTTGTATTATAATAAAATATGTACTTATGGATCGATTAGAAAATTTCATTAAATGTTCAATAGATGCCAAATTAGTTCATTTCGGTTGTTAGTGGCCACACTACACTATTTAGTTACGTCCCCTCTCCCTACTTCGGTACAGAAGCCCCTACGACGCTATATGACAATCACACACAAAATTTGTAATTTAATTATGCACGTTTTTTTTTTACAAACTTATAAGTTCCTCTTATATTTAAACAAGTTTCTGCTTTTCACCTCTACTGTGAGACTTTTTAGGTTGGATTTTCCGTGTATGATTTATATGAGAATAGCAAATGGACCAGCAAAGTCATCCCCAATATTGACAGAAGACACAATTTCCGCTCCGCCGTGGAGGGAGAGCATTCCGAACAATTTGGTTCTAATTGCTGAACTTGAAAAGCAAATCTGCAGCCTCCTTGCTAACGGAAAAGGACAAAAAACTAAGACAAATTACATAATTATCTTCGAATTTATTCATCCATTTTATGATAAGTAATTACTTTTGCTAATGTACAGCAATAGTTGAGAAAAGTGTCAGCTGTCCGATAATTTTGTAAGGAAGGTTTAATTTTATTTTTTTATTTCGACATAAATATACACCCTTGAAATACTCACACTTAATTAAAGCTATCTACCTAATAGATACAGTGTGTTTTCTAAATTGCTGTTGTGAAAAGTCCCGTACATTCGTCAGTGTCTCATCTGGGATTTCCTTTGCTCACCCCATAGATAGATCTCGCTCGTCTCGACTACACTACTCTCCGATTTCAATCTTGAATAGTTACCATACAACAACGCTACAAGTAGGTAGGTACTTTACTTACTGTATAGTTTATCCATAGCTGTCCAGCGCGGAAATGCGGCAAGCATTTTGGGTTCCTTTGCTCCAGGAATGATCCGGGGTGGAATTTTTGATTATTAGTTTTAAGTTATAATTTTGTCACTATTTTTATTATGTTTCTTGACATGTTCGGGTCATTTTCAACAAGTCTGATTTTTGCCTAATTTTGGTGGCGATTTTTATTTCTAGATTTTCCTAGAAAATGAGTTCGAAATATCAATAAGAAACGCAATTAAATGAAAAATTTACTTGGGCCCAGTTCATAACTCTGTTAGTTTTCGAGATAATTACAATATGCCACCAAAATTAAAATTGCGCCACCAAAATTAAAATCGCACCACCAAAATTAAATCGCGCCACCAAAATTAAAATCGCACCACCAAAATTCGTGAGAATTGAATATACACATCAGCTATTTAGCACCAGGAAGACAGCAGCATCGTAAGTATTGGAAAGACGCAGCAGCCTTTAAAATCACAAGTAAGACAGCAGCATCGTAAATATTGAATAGACGCAGCTGCTACTTAGGATCACAGGAAAGACAGCAGCTTCACATTGGATACACACAGCAGCCTTTTGAGGTCACAAAGAAGACAGCAGCATGCAAGTATTGGATAAATGCAGCTGCCACTTAGGATCACTGAGAAGACAGCAGCATCGTAAGTATTGCATAGACGCAGCTGTCAGCCTGCCACTTAGGATCACTGAGAAGACAGCAGCATCGTTATTGAATATATGCAGCTACCACTTAGGATCACCGGGAAGGCAGCAGCATCGTCAGTATTGGATATTCGCAGCTACCACTTAGGATCAAAGGAAAGACAGCAGCATCGTCAGTATTGGATAGTCGCAGCTACCACTTAGGATCACTGGGAAGACAGCAGCATCGTAAGTATTGAATTGATGCAGCTGCCACTTAAAATCACAGGAAAACAGAAACATTGTAAGTATTGGAGAGACGCAGCTGCCACTTAAGATCACCGAGAAGACAGCAGCATCGTAATTATTGAATAGACGTAGCTACCTCTTAGGATCACAGAAAAAACAGCAGAATCATACCTAAGTATTGGATAGATGCAGCTGCCAATTAAGATCATCGGGAAGACAGCACTATCGTCAGTATTGGATATTCGCAGCTACCAATTAGGATCACAGGAAAAACAGCAGCATCGTAAGTATTGGATAGACGCAGTAAGCGTTTAGGATCACTGGGAAGACAGCAGCATCGTTAGTATTGGATAGTCGCAGCTACCGCTTAGGATCATAGAAAAGACAGCAGCATCGTAAGTATTGGATAGAGACAGCTGCCAATTAGGATCACCGGGAAGACAGCAGCATCGTTAGTATTGCATAGTCGCAGCTACCACTTAGGATCATAGAAAAGACAGCAGCATTATATGTATTGGATAGATGCAGCTGTCACTTAGGATCACCGGGAAGACAGCAGCATGGCTCGACGAAGCAGCCACTTAGAATCATAGGAAAGACAGCAGCATCGTAAGTAATGGATAGACGAAGCAGCCACTTTTTTTGTATGTTTTGCTGTTTATTCCTCTGACATGGGGGTCAGAGTCGTTTTTAGCAAACACGGACTTCGACGAAGCAGCCACTTAGAATCACAGGAAAGACAGCAGCATCGTAAGTGTAGCGTAAATCGAATGCGCCACATCAAGAAACAGCAGTCCTGAAACGCGGTATCGAAGTTTGCACGGCGATCTGCTTATATACAACTTCCAAACTACTCCAGTTGAACTTCGGTCCCTTGGTCACAACACCCGACCAAGAGGGTAGCTACTCTTTACTCATCCATCATCACTAAGCCAATTGGCTTCAACAATGAACTCCTAAATAAGTATTGGACAGACACAAACACAACAGTTTTTGAAGATCACAAGGAATACAGCGGCATCGTAAGTATTGGATAGTCGCAGCTACCACATAGGATCGCAGGAAAGACATCAGCATCGTATTGGCTATACACAACAGCCTTTTAAGATCACCAGGAAGACAGTAGCATTGTAAGTATTGGATAGCCGCAGCAACCACTTAGGATCACAGGAAAGACAGCAGCATCGTAAGTATTGGATAGATGCACGCAGCTGCCACCTTATTATCACAGGGAAGATAGCGGCATCGTAAGTATTGAATAGTTGCAGTTATCACTTAGGAACACAGGAAAAACAGCAGAATCGTAAGTATTGGATAGACTCAGCTGCCCCGTAGGATCACCGGGAAGCAGCATCGTAAGTATTGGATACATGAAGCAGCCACTTAGGATCACAGGAAAGACAGCAGCATCGTAAGACACAGCAGCCTTTTAAGATCACAAGGAAGAAGACGCAGCTGACATTTAAGGAGAAGACAGCGGCATCGTAAGTATTGAATAGACCTCCGTTCCTCACTCTCTTCCTCCCACACTTCCCTATCGCGCCTCCCATTTTTCACTTTCCTCTCACCCCTCACTTCCGTCTTGTCCCTCACTTCCCTCACTTTCCTCTCGTCCCTCACTTCCCGCTCATCCCTCACTCCCTTTTCATCCGACACTTTCCTTCATCCCTCACCTCCCGCATATTGTCCCTCACTTCCCTATCGTCCCTTTCTTCCCTCATGTCCTTCCCTCATCTCACGTTGATCAAAAACTATTTCAAACCACGCACTTTATGAAGAGACATACTTGTAGTTTCTTATATTTAATTAATCATTTTAATAATTTGCAATTATTTCTTATTCCAAAGATAAAGGAAGCAAACATAATTTCAAAAGTGTAACATATTAACCAGCTCTGATGGCCTAATAATAATTTCGGTGGCGCAACTTAATTTTGGTGGTGCAATTTAATTTTGGTGGCGCGATTAAAATTTTGGTGGCGCGATTTTTCCACCAAAATTAGTTTTCGCCACCAAAATGGCGTTTTCGCCACCAAAACACGGCCACCAAAATTATTTTTTTAACTTTAAATGATTGTAACGCGCTATTTTTTCTAATATGGGAAATTATAGATATACTTTCAAAAACAATACTACAAGGCAATTTGAACGATAGCAACAACTTGGAAAAATCACAACACACACGGTCAATAAATGAGTTAGAAATATTTCAAAATATTTGTCCCCCATGCCACCAAAAGACATATTTATGTTTTTTGCTGAAAGATGAAGCCCAACTGCAGCTGATTATCACTTGCAGATGGTTGAGCACATTGAACTGGAGCAGGAAATGTGGACATCGTGTTTGTGGAACTAGCCATTGTTGATTTAAGAGCGTTCAAAAATTGACCACCAAAATTAGTTCGTTCTCCCGGACACTTCTTTAAGTTACTATAACTTCTAAACTTCTTAGACAGTATGCGTTAATTTTCCATTGGGCGCTTTTCCACTAGACGGCACGTCAACGGCAACGGCGACGGCACGGCGACGATCACGTGACAATATCTATGGGAATCGATGACATGCCGTGACGGTGCCGTGCCGGCAAGTGGAAAAGCGTGTCATATAATTTCATTGATTTTCATACATTATCTCACCTACGATATCGTCGACGGTACCGTGCCGTCGCCGTTGCCGTTGACGTGCCGTCTAGTGGAAAAGCGCCCATTTTTATATTAAATTACTTCAATCAGATCACAGTTTTCTAAATTACTAAACTAAACTACCTCTTAAACAAAAGTTTTCAAAGGGTTTCTGCCGCAAATCGGGTAGCGGACACTCCACCAAAATTAGAAAATAGCCCTTTATGATTTAATTTAAGCATATTACACTTATTTAATAGGATTGAAATTTATGTCTCCATCTAGTAAAATACCCATATTTTATGTAAAAAAATATTTCAGATCGTTTTTACAGATTTAAAATAGTATTTTCACGTCGGACGCACTAAAAATGCGGGTGGGAAAATGACCCGTTCATGTATTTTAATTGAATAAAATGACTTACTGTATTATATGGACTTTAGTTTTTTATTAACTTTACACAGGGAGTAAAAAAATTAGTAGACCAAGTATGGAGTAAATCTACCCTTGAAACTGAATAACTTTCCCCATGGAACATAGGTAGAAATATGATAATAAAATGGGCCTTCCCTTCCCATAAAAATAGAGACAGCGGCTCAAGAGTTTTTGCATAGGAGAGCCAAACTTTTTTTTCCATATTCTTGGGGAAATTTGTATATTTTCATGAGTAGGTTCACACCTCTAAGGCCCGTATTTATAATCAGCTCTCAAGAGTGACAGCGAGTTTGAGTTTGTATCAGAAATGTCATTTCAGTACAAAACGATCTGTCAAATCCATACTTAATATTGCTCTTAATCTTGAGATCGCTTTATAAATACGACCCTAAGTTTGGTCAGCAACTTTTTACACCCGGTATTGTTTGTATTCTCAAAGAGTGGACTACTAAAATTATGAGCATATTTTTTAAAGCCTGAAAATGCAGCCCGTTTTATTTGAACATCTGAAACAGAGGAGCTTGTAAACGTGAAAATCTGGTTTTAGCCGGCGCGATCCGGCGATCATTTCACTGATTAAATCATTTCATTTCCCATCGCGGTCCATAGTGGAATGTAAATAGTTCATTTGATTTTCGACATTGATTTCGGCTTCCGAGAATCGGGTTTGTTGATATTTCTCTGTTACGGCTTTTGTAATTTAATTGAAATAATGCCTTCATAAAATAAACTCTAAAATGCAGCTTTCAAAGTGAGTATTTTATGTTTGACTACTGACGACAAAAATATTTTAATATCTGATTAATTACATTATCTGAACTATATCACAAGTGTTATGTTATGATATGAACAATATGGACTCTTTGGGAATTAAAAATACTAAATTTGATACCAAGATGGTGGATTGCTCTTTTAATAACGGTATAACAGGCCTGGGGAAAATTCCGATTGCTTGTGCTCCGCTTTAATCCCTTCTGGTTTCAAGAGTTTCTAGAGTCAAAAAGAAAAGAGAAGTAAAGTTACCCCAAAAAAAGTACGGATACTTTGATTCTCCAAGGAAGGCTCCTGCAAAAGCTAGTGTGAATAAGATTGTTGTAGATTTGTTCAACTGCATTTCTTCCAACAAACATACAAATGCTATACAAAGTTTAGCGAAGCGTCTTCAAGATCGATTCTTTATGGGTAGTGACGTTTCAGACGCACATGTACCCCTGGTACCCTTGCGATCTTCCCACCCTCTTACACCTTTGGAAAAGTATGACTCTGTCGCATACAGTGCAAACGTCATTGCGTGGCGCATTGTCTACCATTTTTTGAGAAAGGAATGTGAATTCTAAAGCACGGATGTTAGGGTAGAATTTCGCTTATTCCAGAGGTGTAAAAAGGAAATTGGCATTTACATCGACAGGGGAAAAGCTAGTTTTCAACAGCAGTTTTCAAAAACGGGATCCGTAAGTAAGTATAACTCGACCAAGTTGGGTGTGCATCGCGGAGTGGTGTTGAGAGTCGAAAGTTTCTTTGAGGATGTGTTCGTGGTGTTACCAAACAACTTGGTCGGGTTAAACAAAACAGTGGCGGCTCGCTGCATTTGCAGTCGACTGCCGGCGTGCGAATGCGAATTGTATTTATTCTTATTTCAAATATGCCTGTGTTTTTAAAAATGTGACGATGGATTTTCGGCCAGTGTGAAGTGACAGTGTTGTACCTATCTTTGTAAACATATCAATAAGTATAGTCCAGTAAAACTTGCTTTATAAATACAAAGTCGACCATGACCCTGTGAAAACCTCTTGAAAAACTCTTCTAAGTCGGTGGCCTATCGCGTATACGAATAAGTTAAGTTTATGTAAGATAAGTTAGTAGTAATAATATCACGTAGTTTTATAGAAAGGTATCGTTAGTAAAAGTGTGTGTTAAAGTGTCAAGTTCTAATAACCAACGTTGTTGAATCCGGTAAGTATCTTTTTTATGTTACTTTTACTGCTCTGTCTTTTAATGACTTATTAATAAATAATAAGACAATCCATTCACAAATCATATTTAGAACACAAGAATCATATTTATTGTTCCAAACATACAAATCAGCTTTTCTCTTTACATGACATCATATTTTATCCAGTACTAACCTTGAAACGAGACAATGGCTGAATTTACAGCGGTATAAAGGCTGTGTTGCACCGGAAGCGCGGGTCGTTGACCCCGTTGCCATGGCGACGGCGGCCAAGCGGAGGCCACCCCAGGACTGATTGCGCTGCTCAGGGTACTAGGATGATATTAAAAGTACATGAATTACAGCGGTTACATTGTTTACTCTGCCCGGCAAGATTTAGGAAGGTTGTGCTTTATTGGCTCTAGAAGACAGAAATTTGTGCTTTGTCGCCCTCATTGCTACGATTTTGCTACGGCGTAGCAAAGGTTATCGTAAATATTATTAAAATACCTAATATAGAAGAGGTTTCGATAAATATTATTATGGTACAAAAACACAGTATGGATGTTTATATAAAAACATATAACTACCTAGATTAGATTTTCGAAAAGTTAGGAAAGCTTTTTTGTGAAAGTAAAAATATACCTATGAAAGTGTCGACATCAAATAAAAAACCATTCATTTTTGTCAAAAAAGAAAAAAAAATCTTTATGAATAGTCTCTACTTCCAGGTGATAGGGGTTATTTTTCCGTTTCTTCAACGACTATTAATATAGTTAAAGGGGAGTTGCATCACCCCTTTGTATAAAATAGTTTTATTGATGTTATAATGATTTAATTGCTGGTTCGTTGTAAATAGTAATAGTTTGAATTTATAGCTGGGGTTAATAGTGATACTTGTGATGGTCATAAATATAAGCGCCGTGTGTGTTATGTTATGATATGATAGTATTTCTTTACAAAGAAATGACAGTAAGTATCCTAGAGATTTGACAAACACGAGATGTCTGTACTGACCGATTTGAAGGTAAGCTCAGGTAAAGGTTGCGGTGCTATAGGTTGTATTAGTATAACTCGGCAAGTTTTTAAATAAAGTGTGGTTTACAGAATTCCTCTGAACCCTACTCTGTGGTAGATCTTTTTAGTTACTGGTCAGGGTATAATTAGTATACAGGCTAAGAGACTCCAAACGACAACAAAGCGCGTCCGGCGTTGCTCACTTTGAGCCCAGGTTGTGTCATGTCATTGATCAAAAATGCTAAAAAATCGTTTAGATTTTTTTCTGCATATTGCTTGGTCAATCTCATGAGAATCTTTAACAACATGTAGCATACTTACCAAAACATGTGTCTCAACTAAAAGAAAAGAGAAACACACAGTCTATCACTTTCACAAATACCTAAAAGTGGAGGCATTTCCCTCATTTTTCAAAAAGGCACATTTCATATACCCTAATGCGGAGGTGTCGGAGTGCGTCTAAAACTCGCACCTCGCGGGAATCCCCCAGATCGATACTCCACCCTACCTGAGCGCCCTACAGTTATTATTATAATTTTTACACCTCAAAACTTCAATGGACATAATATTTTATCATGGAATACAGTTGAACATACGATACGAAATAAATGTGTAGGTTTGAGAAGGTAGTTACTAACTTTACCAACGTTTATTTTACTCGGCACCTATGCTAAGTATTTCCCGTATTTTTCTACAGTAAAGAAGAGTTAAAAAGAAGCATTTAGCAGACTTTATTTTTAGATTGAATGTAATGTGGTTTTTGAGTTTGCTTTTTTAAAAACAAAAACACAAATAGTCATCATTTCCACAGTCGTTAAAGTACTACCAAAGTTATTCTAAAATAAAACATTCTAAAAGAATGCCGGTTTCGAAATCAAGTTTTTTGATAACTCTATTCATGTTATAGAGATCGGTGTATTGTATACTGTACAATTAATTAGTGTACAATTTACAGCCAGTAATTAATAGACCCTTTGTCTAGCTAGAGGATATTCCAACTAAGCTAACTATTGTCACTAAGGAATGTAATTACATGGTGTAGCAACTAAGGACAAAGCTTCAATGTACTTATACCATAGTAAATATAAGGATCAGTGATAGTCTTAACACCAAAATATCTTCAATACTCACAAAATAACTAAATGACTAATTACCTTCACATTTACACACACAAGTTTGGCAAAGCGCCAGTCGTGAGGTGAGATAAAACATCTAGATTAAAATATACGCTGTCTCATCATCATCATCATCATCTCCCTAGCCTTATCCCGTATCTCACGGGGTCGGCTACCTACCCTTGGTGATTGAACGAGGGTACTAGTTTTTACACGCTAATATACGATGTCTACCACCACAAAATAAAAATATATTAATCGAGTATTTCATAACCCCCTTCACGAAGGGTAATTTTACTCGTTCACACCTCTTGGAGGTATCATCAGGCGTCAGGTTTCGCTGGGGTGGCTCACCGAGGCAATTGACAACCGGGGAAGTGGGTGTCAGGTTGCAAGGAGTCGCGAGAAGCGTTTTTGCATGGTCACATTTGCACATTTTGCACACCTCAACTTCTTAAGGTACTATTCCGAGTAGGATTGATTGCAGCAACAGGTATACATGCAAAACTGTAAGATGCTATTCCATTAAAATTGTTTCTGTCACAGCGATCATGTTACAGTTTTTCGTGTATGCTGCAGCGTGCGGTCCAACTTGGAATATAGGAAATTAACATTAAAAACGTTCCATGAATGTTTTGATGATAGACGGCACTAAGGGTACGTGACAGTTACATTATGTCTCTTACTGATCCAGTCACAGAAGTTCGGTTAAACAAACGGTGATGGAAACCAAATACGAAAATTGAATAAAAAAGTAATCGATTACTACAAAATTCTTGATCAGCTGAAATCCCCCATGACATAATATTTATGAGCAGTCTGTGATGAACACTAGATTTAGGTATTGTGTTAATGTGTGTAATGTGTTTCTAAATGATACAGTCCCAGTACCCAGTATTTGCTTTCAGAATAAAAAGGAAATAAGGAAAAGTATCTGTAAAATAACTCAAACAAAGAACCGAATTACAAAATGTTGAAATGTATTTTAATTATTTGCTTTCGCCATTTCACCAAGTTCATTTGCACTAAATCAATTACAGCCGGTTCAAACTTAATTACATGAGAATTACAATAAATTTCCGAAAAACATATTTTAATTATCAAAATTATGACAAATTAACATTCGGACCGTTAAAATTATTGGCAAGTAAATTCAATAAACGAAAATGAGGCAATTATGCCGATCAATGTAAGGATAATTTTATCGACATCGCCAAAGACCCAATAAATTTAGACTGGCCTTTAATAGTAAACGTTACGCGGTTACGCACGAATCGCACTAGTTTTGTACGCACGATGTTTTAGTGTTTTTGCAGATTTGTATATTCATTGTAATATTATGGGATTTCTACAGAATGCCTGTGGATTTGTCCTACTCAGCTCAACGATCCCACATAACTATTCCACCACAGATATGCGAGGCGCTGCCTGGGTTGCCAATGTTCTGGGTGAGTCGCTCTATACCTTGATGACTCTATCTCGATCACCAGTTTTTCTTCTGTGTCGTTACCTCAGGATGGTTGAGCGACGACAGACGGAATCTTGAGTAAGACAGATGTTAGCCTGTAGAGTCTTTCGGGTAGTTCTGGAAACGAAATCGGCCCATATTGCGACAGTATACGCGGCGGAAGGCATAAGGGCTTACCGATCGCAAAAAAAAAAACAGTATACTTTTAAAGCAGCATCTACAGATACCAGATTTTCGGCCATTGCCGCCGGGTTTTCCCAAACCGGATAACCGGGTTTAGCCGGTCAATTCGATTATCCGGGTCCGAAATAAGCTAGCAATTAGCCGGTAATCATTCCCCGGGGATATAATTTGTTAGCCCACCGATGCGGGTTGCGGGCGCGGTAGTGAGGTGTGATGATGTTACAGCGGTAGACTGTTGTATGTTCTGTGGTTATAGGAACACGATGTATAGGTTTATTATAAATAGTTGGGTGCGAATAAATATTATATAGGTGGGAGTACTTTTCAATTTCTTCCATCGAGTTAAGCGAGCCGATAAACCTGTCGTCAGAGTTTTTAAACTACCTCATATTGTTATCTGACATGGTTTGACCACCACTGTTAGATCGAGACCAACAACGGCTCAGCGTGCCCTTAAGCACGAACTAAACACAGAATTCTCAAACTTGAACTTTAGCGGTACCTCGTATTCTTCCAGCGTTATCAAAACCGATAGCATTATTCGGTGCTCAGAATGCACGGTAGACACCGGTTTATTTTTATTGAGGTGCTAGATAACCGGTAACCGAGCCTTAAGAGAGTGCTTAAGGATATTACTGGTGCGGTTTAAGGGTAAGAGCTTTTATTGGGCCTTAAATGTTTTTAAGGAGTTTTTTATTGAATACAGGATACTATAGAGCTAGAAAACTCTAGTGTATGTATTATTTCTGATCCGTAAAGTAAAAATTTCATTGTCTTCATCACAGAAAAAGTGATGACATAGAAATTTTATGACATAGATAAGATTTATAGATAACTGTCATAAAATAGTGACAATTTGATTTGTGGACAAGTCAATATAAATAGATTTGTTATTTATAATCATTACAGGTTATGTTGAATTAGCATTGATGTACTTCAAATTATGAAGTTATGGTAATTTAATGTGATTTTAGTGTAAGACGAAATTAATTAAAGTAAAAATGCGAAACGCATCAACGTTCAAATTTCTAAAGGCCCAACTTATAATGTAAGAGTGTAGACTTTTAAAGACTGGCTTGCAAGAACAAGTTTGTATAAGTGTTGCCTAGTCTAATAATTAATAGTTTAAATACACGTGCTACGCCCCTGCTTCAAAGTTACTACGCCGTTTCGTAGCGTGCTACGGAAAAAAGTTGAACATCGTCTACGCTACGAGGATGTGATGGCTTCAAAATGTTCGTACTTTTAGATTTGCGTATGAAGTCTGATTGGAGCATGAACATGAATGTTCTATTAAAAACCTTTTTCGATCTACATTTCCCAAGACAACTTCAAACAAAACACTCGCACAGATCCTTTAATCTTCCTACAATTACAAAATAAACCACCATATAATTATTACTAGATAATGTTCCGTATACCGTAGATATTTCCCCCGTCTGTGCCGGGAAGCGAACTAGCCACCCTCGTCGTGCGTGCCGGTTCGCAATTAACGTCCTCACTACACACACATTAATTACAGGCTTCTTTCCAATTCCCGCTGCCGAGCATCGCGGATAAAAGGCACGTGTTACACTGATTATTTTTTTATCTATTACTAGTCCACGAGTATTTCGGTGAGATTGTCTTTGTTAGTATTTGAAAATTGTGTGTTCCGACGTCCCACATGACAGTAGAACTAGGACAAAAGATACATAGGCCCGTATTTATAAAGCGATCTCAAGAGTGAGAGCAATATTAAGTATGGATTTGACAGGTCGTTTTGTACTTAAATGACATTTCTGATACGAACTCAAACTTGCTGTCACTCTTGAGAGCTGATTTATAAATACGGACAATATACCCCGGTGACACAATATTGTTTTTTTTATGTGATTACATAATTTATTACCTCCACATAAAACTGAATTCTTGATCTAACTTAAAACATTGAAATTAGTCCTGTCACATATTCAGCGGAGCTTCTTCTTCTTCTTATCCTATGGGTTTGGATTTGTTCGACCCGATGAACCCTGTTGTCATAGTTTTTAAACAGGCTAATAGC
Organism: Scrobipalpa atriplicella; assembly: GCA_029255725.1. NCBI lineage: Eukaryota > Metazoa > Arthropoda > Insecta > Lepidoptera > Gelechiidae > Scrobipalpa > Scrobipalpa atriplicella. The sequence goes on from JARACY010000592.1 coordinate 78,188, forward strand.
GAAGTTAATTAGTAAACATGGTTAATGTAACGACCACTATCAAAGGCACCAGCCGAGACCGACGGCTTAACGTGCACTCCAAGGCGGAGTTATTTTGTAGGTAATTAATTAAAGCAAACTTAAGACTTGTTCCGTGCATCCACAGCCTTAAATCCTCCACTTGACGCCCCAAAGAACCGCCGTCGCCTTCTAAACTAGCCTGTAGTTGCTTTACCGCGCGAAAAATTTGTTTTAATTAAGAAATTCGCCCCACCAAAGGCGAATAGTTCACTTTACTTTTGAAAATGCGTTTTTTTCGAGACATCTTTTTCCTTTTCCCTTATCACAGGATTTCCTTAATTAACGGGAACCGCAAACGGTTTTTTTTTTTATTTGGTGGGACTGGCCGAAAAGATTTTTTTTTCTTTTGTGTCTGTCTCGCTCGCTTAGTTAAACAAATAATTGTGATAATGAGTGGAACAATAAGGCATCATTCTGTCGGCCTGAGACCGGGACCGACCGCCCGAGGCGTGGAAAATGCTTTTTTTTTCCCTAGAACGTAAATGGGCTTATTTTTTTAGGAATTTTTTGCTCGTTTTTCCGTAGACCGCACGCATTATACCAGTTTTGAAGCTTAATTTAATTTTGTTCGCACTTTTTAAAGGACCCTTTGATTCTTTTATGAAAAGAGTCCGTATTTTATAATTGTGGACGCGGCGTCCAAACAAAAAGGCTGCTCCACTACAGCCTGTTGCAGTACTTAGGGATATATTCTGAATTTAAACCTATTTCGTTTAATATTTCATTCAAATATGAAAATTCCACCAATGAGAACAAATCGCTTCCCAGTTATAATGCGGACAGTAAACAACACACTACCAGCGTCTGTGTTTTCAAACGCATGCAATACAATACAATTCTTTATTGGTTGCAATGGTTCAAGTCAATCTTAAAATAACCAATCCATGCAACCCTTATTTCTACTAAGTGTGAGTGAACATCTTTTGGATGAGCTCGTTCCATAGTCGACTTCACTCGTATGGGCGCTTTTCCACTAGACGGCACGTCAACGGCAACGGCGACGGCACGGTACTGTCGACGATATCGTAGGTTAGATAATGTATGAAAATCAATGAAATTATATGACACGCTTTTCCACTTGACGGCACGGCACCGTCACGGCATGTCATCGATTCCCAGGGATATTGTCACGTGATCGTCGCCGTGCCGTCGCCGTTGCCGTTGACGTGCCGTCTAGTGGAAAAGCGCCCTATCTCTGATCCAGACTAAAGCCAAGAGCAAACAAAGCTCCAGAACTAGATCTTTTGTTGTGTTTGAGCGGGAGGTATAGATAGATAACTATTACACTCAGCAATAAACTAAATATTCCAATGAAGAGTTCCATCATGAGGATAATTCCCGGAGTAGTTTCAGCGGCGAGTAAACAACCGGAATTGTTATACAACCACTTCTAGTGAGCTTACTATTGCCAGATTCACAAGATAACATTCTGTAGATGAAACTTAACAACTATTCCAAAGAACCTAGTTGAATATAAAAATTAAAATGGTTTTTCCATACTGACTGAATGTGTCAGCTGATTAATCAAGTAATTTTGTTATTTGCGGGGTATTATTAATTCCATGGATAGCACAAACATTTTTGTTTCCGATTTTAAAACAAATGCACTTTGACAAAATTTAACCATTTTAATGTCTAGCATTCCTACAACGTACGAGTTTTATGCAGAGAATGAGCTGGCAACACAGAACAAACAATCGTGTAAACAAGCCAATTTGTTTTACAGCTTTTTCGACAGCGATTTGCTGAAAACGTCGAGGTCACGTATTTACTTGAACTTATTTGTAGTAAAACTATAGCAAAGAGAAAAACAAACTAATTTCACGAATTTCTAACAGATTAGCAGAAAAAAAGGTTCTTGAAAAGGAATTAGAACTATAACATTTTTTTTATTATTCCAGTAGCAATTACCAGATCTAACTAAATTTCATTTATTTCTTTTTGGTGTGCTTTCTTCAAAACAACAGAAAATTGTAAAACTTGAAATCTTGTGCATAAAAGAGATGATTCATGCAGACTGGATTATCTATCAAGAGATTGGTCAATGCAATGGTGATACTACTCCCTATATTTTTATGCCCTATCTTATTGTAATAATGTCCATGATTTGCACAATTCGCGTTACTAATTGTAGGATTATATATTCTGTGTTGTAGGGTGTATGTTCTGTTCACTGGCAGACGGCAGATGATGATGATGAGTAGCATCGTCGAGTCGCACGTTCGATTCCCGCCGAGTGACACGTTACTTTAAATTGCACTTTTGTTGCAGATCACAGGATTGTGCTCCACTACACGGGATATTCAAGCTTTGAAAAGGTAAATATTTAATTTTAAGAATAATTTATTAAAGAGTTAGTTTATGGAAATATTATAATAAAAAAATATATTATTGAAATTTTTGGGCCGCCTGTTTTTCACAAGGTATATACAGGTTATAACAATGCGAATGCATTATAAGATAAGCCATATATTATTAATTTTAAAGTTTAATTGTAACTAAAGTTGTACAACTACCTATGAGAGCGGCATTAAAGACAAGACGTAAATAAATTAAAATTGGAATAGTCAGTATTATTGAATGAACAAAAATCTACTCTTATCCAGACATCGGTGCGGGTATTCAAAACATTTTGTTGCCAATTCATTATAAATCCCATCGTGCCAACATCGCTTAGCATATCTCCGCTCTCACCACAGCACGTACCTATCACCCTTAAGGCAGGGGTACCCAACCCCACTTCATTACGGTCCCTTCGCACTGCACGTGTGCTGCGTTCGAAACACGGTTGGTCACCCCTGCCGGGCCCGCGGGCCAGCAGAGGTTGGTCTCCCCTGCGCCACCTATTTCCATTATAATGTAGACACGGTATTTTTCTTGCTTAAGCTTCGTTAGAGGCGGTTTGTCTAAGGAATTAGTGAGGTTATTTCGTCTGAGCAATGGGAGTCGTGGTGTTGTATGGCCTTTTATTTTTGTACGGATTAATTTACTCTACCTACAGACGTTAAATCACACCTATATGCTTTACAGGGTAGACAATGTCTCAACTTCTCTCTTTAAAGCACAAAATGACCGAAAAGTTGTAGAGTCGTAGCGTTATGCTACGAAGGCGAAGGTTTTTGAAAATAGGTACAATTGTGTAATAATTTACTGCACACTAATAAAATACCATATGTAGGTGTTAAATTCGTAATAACCAGACTTACGAAGAGATTATTCAGTGTCTTTCGGAACTCGGTTTTACTCTCTCTTTTATCATAAGCTTTTCAAAGCCGAAAAGCAGCCTTAAAATTTCATCACAGAAATGTGTAAAAATATCGTTATAATGTTGCAAATTGCTAGTGCGTGTGAATAGGCAGGTCTTTGTGCACTGGTCCCTATAAGTAGACGGCAGCCGCGTGACGGCGACACTTGCACGGAAATTAACAAAATTATGGACATTCCGACATCCACTCGACATTTTGAATAGGTGTTTTGATTGTGCATCTCTGGTGGGCGCGCTTTTTTTTGCGCTTTTTCAGGATGGGCTGGCAATAGCTAAGCGATGCCGCGCTGGTATTACATACCTACATAGATACATAAAAGTCACGCTTTTATTATATTTTATTACGGGGTAGGCAGAGCGTAATACGACTAGTAAAAAGTGTTTTCGCCACGTATGACAAGCATTGAGGGCAATTTGAGGTTGTAATGTACAATACAGTGTATCGTTGTAGTGACAGGTTGTCAGCCCATCGCCTAAATTACAATACACTGCAACCCACGAATCTCTTTTGGTGCCTTCTACAGCATGCCTGGGAGGAAGGGCAGCTGGGACATTCTATGTTTTTCAATTGCCCAGACAAGCATGGAAGTCTGGTATTCCCACACAAAATATAATACACTTAAAGCTAATCCAAGATTCTCCTAAATTATTTCTTCCCTCGTTTAGCAATGGAGTTTACAAGTGCAGTGAAGAACTATATTGGCAGTGATGCTGCCCATTTCCTTCGAATGCTACGAATACTGTAAATAAAGGAATTTAAATTTCAGTGCAATCAAGAGTTTCCTTCTCAAGGAAAACGGTTAAACGAAGCTTCTTCAAGATGGAAGATCATTCTAACGGTCATTTCATTTGCATATTTCTGTTTAAATGAACGTCTTCTTCAAATGGAAGAGGTCAGTTTCAGTACGATTGAAGAAAATTGCTCAATATACACGTTTTCTAAGGTTTGCACAACTGTAACTCATTTTAATAAAACAATTTTCAACGGATTTAGATCATCGGGTAACAACATCATCTCCAAAACTTTCTTTGGAACTAAAGTCACAAGAAACTGGAGTAGGGTCATATTGTCATCTAATCATTGCATCCCATCAAACTTGTCACCAACTTCACAGCCAGTAGGGTTACCACGTTTTATAGAGAGATAGAAAAAAAAAACAATATCTAACTCTTTGACCAAACTAACCACTCAATTTATCTCACAATAATGACTTGATGACCAGAATTACTTCAACCCGAACTCTCTCTCTTGTGTTGTGGGTTTTCGAGTCGATCGACCCGATGAACCCGAACTGGTAGGTATCTAATCAGCCATGGACACAGTCAGAGAGGCGAGAGAGGACGGTTTAGGTTAATATAAAAACACTAGTCAAAGTTTAGTAGTTTCAGCAGTAGAATGACAACTCATCAGTAGAGTGATGACGGACGACTCTATTAAAACGCCTGAAATACACCGTGTCCGCAATGGCAGCCCTGCAGAAGTAGCAAACCTTTCCAAGCTGTGATCCCAAGACGCCACACATCACTCGCAGCCAGCCATGCGAACTGACAGCGGATTTCCTCCGGGGTTCGCCACCTCTGAGACTGCACTGCACATATTTGAATTAAATGCGGTTTGCTTTCGATTTCGGTGTATACTGCAGGGATGTTTGATGCTCCCTGTAGTAATTACACTGAAATTGTAATATATATCAGATTTGAATATCTTTTACCTAAACATGTCTCGGCATCTTTCATCTTTACATGAGACTGATGAACTTCTAGTTTTCCAACCCTCCGCGTAAGGCTATACGAGAGAAGTTATATTATAATTAATATCAAACAACGTGCATACGTATAAGTACTTTTCTGTTCTACGTGCGTAAAATGACAAATATACTTGTCAAATACTTATGTAACAACAGTGCCTTCATTTATCTAGATTCGAGTCTGAATATCTGTATTTATTACAATAATCTCGGTTGCTTTACCCTCATCCTGAACGTAGCAATTTGAAACACTCGCAAAAAAACTCTTAATCAAAACAAAATTCCCGTTTGATCTCAATTTCCTAAAACTTTTTATTGCGTAATAAGTTTGACCTAAAAATAGTATAAAGTGGAATCTGTGGGTGGAGGGGAAATTCGCAATAATCTTGTGAAAAAGTCCCCAGTAATTAGTGGGGACCTGGGGGGGGGGGGTTCTTTTTGTAGTACTTTTACCTTTGGAGTGTAATAATATAAATTGGTGAGAGCCGAGTTGTTTCTCGAGTAATTAAAAATAATCGAGAAGAGAGTTTGTTTGATGGCTTCAAGGGCGCGATTCTACGCAAGCTTTCATAGCTACAATTTTGGTCTGAATTTGTAACAGGAAACAATTTTTATGCAGTAATTTGAGTCCGTGATTGTAAGACCAAGCTTATTATGAAATCATTTGTTTATTAAAAAAAGAATTGTACTCAGCATAACATTTGTTTATTTAGAAAAGGAGAAGTCATGACACAAACAACAGTGAACACATGATCAAACCTTTATATAGTTAAAGATATATACTTGTGTGTACAGTGGATTAAAATCTTTGCTTTTAAAAGTTGGTTTCCTAATCCTTATCATGAAGCGATTTGGCCAAGTGAGTATAAATAAAATAGAAGCTTTAGAGTATAGAACATCCGAAACTCGAAAGAAATATTAGTAGAATTGTAGAGCAGTCCCACTGAACCATGAACGAAAAAGTAGCCAGTTTAATTATATTTTTTATTGCAGTTCGTAAAGTAACGAGCTCTCACTTAGGAAGCCTTCGAGTCGCTGTCAAAATTACGAGTTTTACGAAAAACAGGATGTTACAAAAGATATTTTTTATAACATATTTTTTACCGTTTTAAATCTCGTTGTAGGTGACTGACATGGAATCCAAATAAATCTTAATCTTAGTTTGATCGTTACAGATAATTTTTTATATGTATTTTTTTCTCAAAATATTTTATAACAGTGAACGACTGCTCTTTAATAACAAAAATACAAAAACACAAAGTTGTACAACAGCGCCAAAAAAACACCAGCGCTTTTCATAAGAACCTTGATTTAATTATTATTTTTACAAACTGCCAATGAAACAATAGCTTTTTATAATGATTTGTTTAAAACAAAGCACTCTCCGGAGTTCAATAAACGTCGGCAGGAAGCTCCGACAATTTATGCCACAGATTACAGAAATCACCATTGATATGGTACAAGATATTTCACTCTTTGAAATAGAAAGTACATTTTATTCAGCAGCTTCTCCGCTTAGGCATTATTTAAATAGCCTCCGCCCATTAAATTTTCTTTAAATATAATGTTAAGGGACCCAAGAACTTAATGTACGATGTACCTATTGTGAATAGGGCAACCAAACTATTAATTACAGCAACCGAGATTATTGTAATAAATACAGATATTCAGACTCGAATCTAGATAAATGAAGGCACTGTTGTTACATAAGTATTTGACAAGTATATTTGTCATTTTACGCACGTAGAACAGAAAAGTACTTATACGTATGCACGTTGTTTGATATTAATTATAATATAACTTCTCTCGTATAGCCTTACGCGTGAGGGTTGGAAAACTAGAAGTTCATCAGTCTCATGTAAAGATGAAAGATGCCGAGACATGTTTAGGTAAAAGATATTCAAATCTGATATATATGTACAATTTCAGTGTAATTACTACAGGGAGCATCAAACATCCCTGCAGTATACACGAAATCGAAAGCAAACCGCATTTAATTCAAATATGTGCAGTGCAGTCTCAGAGGTGGCGAACCCCGGAGGAAATCCGCTGTCAGTTCGCATGGCTGGCTGCGAGTGATGTGTGGCGTCTTGGGATCACAGCTTGAAAGGTTTGCTACTTCTGCAGGGCTGCCATTGCGGACACGGTGTATTTCAGGCGTTTTAATAGAGTCGTCCGTCATCACTCTACTGATGAGTTGTCATTCTACTGCTGAAACTACTAAACTTTGACTAGTGTTTTTATATTAACCTAAACCGTCCTCTCTCGCCTCTCTGACTGTGTCCATGGCTGATTAGATACCTACCAGTTCGGGTTCATCGGGTCGATCGACTCGAAAACCCACAACACAAGAGAGAGAGTTCGGGTTGAAGTAATTCTGGT